>JAUTXW010000329.1:1485000-1660000 GCA_030620095.1 Kuschelorhynchus macadamiae
TGCTCAGCGAGGTAACCTAATACAGTTAATGGGCCTTGTATTATCAGTAATCCGTTGGTCTTCAGATATTTCCTAACCCCAAATAATACACTTCTTTAACATAACAACAAGAAGACCGTTAACGAAACTCATTTAGAAACTTAATATCTGGCAAATATCTGCGAACCAATGGAGTAGGTAAAGACTGATAATATGGGTTTCATGCAGGATATATATATATATATATATATATATATATATATATATATATATATATATATATATATATATATATATATATATATATAGAAATACATAATTTCTGCAGGTGCGAAGCGGCCTACTAGAAGAATTGCTTTCGATTATGTCACAGGGTACGCTCCTGCGATCATGATTTCTGGGCCTCTACCCTCATCAGGCAGGCTTGTACCCAGGGAGATCTGAAATAACAGATTGCTCGATATGACAAAATCGAAAACGAAACGTCTATCATACTGAAACAGTACTATAAGCTAAATGTAACACTTAGCACCACCTATTGGGGCTCCGGTGATTTCCGGCTGCAAACCCATAGGTAATTTAAAAAGCATGCACTAGCACCATCATGCGGAGAGTAGATACTAAAAATCGATAAAAATGCGCTCTCACACATCTTTATCAAAAGTTCTTGGCCGGAAAAGATATATGTATAATAGCAGAAATACATAATTTCTGCAGGTGCGAAGCGGCCTACTAGAAGAATTGCTTTCGATTATGTCACAGGGTACGCTCCTGCGATCATGATTTCTGGGCCTCCTACCCTCATCAGGCAGGCTTGTACCCAGGGAGATCTGAAATAACAGATTGCTCGATATGACAAAATCGAAAACGAAACGTCTATCATACTGAAACAGTACTATAAGCTAAATGTAACACTTAGCACCACCTATTGGGGCTCCGGTGATTTCCGGCTGCAAACCCATAGGTAATTTAAAAAGCATGCACTAGCACCATCATGCGGAGAGTAGATACTAAAAATCGATAAAAATGCGCTCTCACACATCTTTATCAAAAGTTCTTGGCCGGAAAAGATATAGGAATACAAGCAGAAATACATAATTTCTGCAGGTGCGAAGCGGCCTACTAGAAGAATTGCTTTCGATTATGTCACAGGGTACGCTCCTGCGATCATGATTTCTGGGCCTCTACCCTCATCAGGCAGGCCCTGTGACATAATCGAAAGCAATTCTTCTAGTAGGCCGCTTCGCACCTGCAGAAATTATGTATTTCTGCTATTATACATATATCTTTTCCGGCCAAGAACTTTTGATAAAGATGTGTGAGAGCGCATTTTTATCGATTTTTAGTATCTACTCTCCGCATGATGGTGCTAGTGCATGCCTTTTTAAATTACCTATGGGTTTGCAGCCGGAAATCACCGGAGCCCCAATAGGTGGTGCTAAGTGTTACATTTAGCTTATAGTACTGTTTCAGTATGATAGACGTTTCGTTTTCGATTTTGTCATATCGAGCAATCTGTTATTTCAGATCTCCCTGGGTACAAGCCTGCCTGATGAGGGTAGAGGCCCAGAAATCATGATCGCAGGAGCGTACCCTGTGACATAATCGAAAGCAATTCTTCTAGTAGGCCGCTTCGCACCTGCAGAAATTATGTATTTCTGCTATTATACATATATCTTTTCCGGCCAAGAACTTTTGATAAAGATGTGTGAGAGCGCATTTTTATCGATTTTTAGTATCTACTCTCCGCATGATGGTGCTAGTGCATGCTTTTTAAATTACCTATGGGTTTGCAGCCGGAAATCACCGGAGCCCCAATAGGTGGTGCTAAGTGTTACATTTAGCTTATAGTACTGTTTCAGTATGATAGACGTTTCGTTTTCGATTTTGTCATATCGAGCAATCTGTTATTTCAGATCTCCCTGGGTACAAGCCTGCCTGATGAGGGTAGAGGCCCAGAAATCATGATCGCAGGAGCGTACCCTGTGACATAATCGAAAGCAATTCTTCTAGTAGGCCGCTTCGCACCTGCAGAAATTATGTATTTCTGCTATTATACATATATCTTTTCCGGCCAAGAACTTTTGATAAAGATGTGTGAGAGCGCATTTTTATCGATTTTTATATATATATATATATATATATATATATATATATATATATATATATATATATATATGTCCTGAGGATGCAACAATAAAGTTGCGAAACGTCGGCAATTTAAAAATAGAGTCTTGTTTTTTACTGGATCCTAAGCCCAAATAATACACCACTCTAACATAAAAACAAGAGGATCGCTAACGAAAACCATTTAGAAACTTAATATCTGGGAAATAACTGTGGACCAACGTAGTCGGTAAAAACTGAAAATACCGGTTTTGTGCAGGATATAGAATTTATATATGTGTCCTAAGAATGCAACAATAAAATAGTAAAACGTCGACAGTTTAAAAAAATCTATTGTGTTTTTACTGGATCCTAACCCCAAATAATACACCACTCTAACATAACAACAAAAGGATCGTTAACGAAAACCATTTAGAAACTTAATATCTGGGAAATATCTCCGCACCAGCGTAATAGGTAAAGACTGATAATGTGGGTTATAGAATTTATGTGTCCTGAGGATGCAACCATAAAATAGCGAAACGTCGAAAGTTTAAAGAAGTATGTTGTTTTTTTACTGAATCCCAACCCCAAATAATACACCAGTCTAACATAACAACAAGAGGATCGTTAATGAAAACCATTTAGATACTTAATATCTGGGAAATATCTGCGCACCAGCGTAATGGGTAAAGACTGATAATATGGGTTTCATGTAGGATATAGAATCTAGATGTGTTCTGAGGATGCAACAATAAAGTTGAGAAACATCGACAATTTAAAAAAAGACTTGCTGTTTTTACTGGATCTTAACCCCAAATAATACACCACTCTTAACAATTTTTTTTAACATATTACTAGGTCATCCTCATATGACCCTTAATTTTTGGTCAAAATTCGGAGTCAAACGAGTAAGTAGTATTTAAGCTATGTCGCGAACTAATAGACAGACATACAGACGAAACGACGGAATTGATAAAACATGTTTTTTACAACCATCTACAGAGCAAAATCTATATTGGCATATTGGCTCATATTTGTCAAAGAAATAAAAAAAATTGTGTCACTAGCACAATAACAGACTGGCGGGATCACGAAGCCTGACCAACTGTGTGTGTGCCGGAGACCCGACCGGACCCAGAATGTCTCAGCCGGGACGGGACGAGAGGAATAGGAAATTGAGTCACGTGTTCAAGTGCCGCAACTTATATTTTTATTCAGTAAACTTTGCCAGTAGGGATGCCAATAATAGTTAAGAGCATTGTCATAAATTTGTGTTACAATCAATTGAATGGCATATGAGAAACCTTTATAATTCTGCCTTGAAAATTGTCGCCCTTAGTTAAAATATGTTTGTTTGCCACACTGATTTTACATAATAAGGAAGGAAATCTGCGATCCACTTCTCAGTGCCTTGTCTTATGATAAATATAATAACTCGTAAAAATATTGTTTATTAGAATAGAATACAACTGTAATATAGATATGTGTTTTAAATTATTCTTACAACAATTTGCAGATTTGGGGAATGGTCGAGAGTAGGCTGCCGAACGGAATTAGATGAAAACTGGTTTGATAGTTCTGATGGCAGTTGCATTGTCGTCAACTGTAGCTGCAACCATCTTACGACTTTTGCTGTTCTCGTCGACGTTGTTGATTTAGAGGTATTTTTATATTCTGAATTTCAATTCTTGTAAAAGTTATTATATGCAATCCTAATAGACACTTGCACCCGTATTCACTAAAGTGGTATAAATTTAGACCATGTCTAACTTGACAGTTAAGATGACATTTTTAACAATTACAAAAATAATTTTTCTAAATGTCACAATCACAAAATAACAGTGATATAAGCGAAACATAACTGGTGAACTAAGAGTTTTAAGTACCATGGCAACTAGATCTGGTCTAAAACCTTTTTAGTGAATACGGGGGTTATAGTTTTTAAAACGATATTTATGTTACTATATGTATATATATATATATATATATATATATATATATATATATATATATATATATATATATATATATATATATATATATATATATATATATATATATATATATATATATATATATATATATATATATATATATATATATATATATATATATATATATTCGCAGCCTTCGCAAAGATACTTATTTTTTTGTATGTATATGTTTTTTTTTAAATATATATGTTTACATATGAAGGGTGTTTCCTAACTACAGTACGTAACTCCAGGAGGTGATTCCTTAGGTCATTTTAAGAAAAAAAATTCCGATGAACAGGTGGTTGGACTTGTCTCGATTCTGAGATATAGGGTGTTAAAAAAAATCGGTTTTTTATAAATATCATAAGTATCGTTTAGCCGATTTGGTTCAAATTTGGGAGTGTTATTGGTAGTACCAAGGCGCTAATTTAGCCCTAACTAGATTGAAGTTACTGGATCCAGTGGTGTCTCAAGGGGCACCGCAACCATAAATATTGAGAAAAAAAGTACGCCACTGACTCTTTTTGCAGTTTTTTGTAGCATTTTCAGTTTAAGCAACTAAAAATACAACTTTTTGGTCTCTTGTGTTTTGTTCGTATCTAGCTTCGTTTTCGATAAAAAAAATCACTTTAAACCACTCTACATGGTTTTACACTTACCTGGGGGAGTTTACCTTACTGGTATTAGAATACAGTGATAGTACTGTCACTTTATATCAGTAAATTTTAAAGTTGTCAATTAGCAGTGATTCCATTATAAATAATTTTAGTAATTCTGAAATTACTAAAATGCACTTTATTTATGGATTAGCAAATGGAAATTCGGAAGAGGCACGGATAATTTACCAAAGCAGATATCCTAACAGAGTAATTCCATGTGCTAAAACATTTAGAACGATGCGTGCAGGATTAAGTAAAACTGGTAGTTTTAATAGAAATACGAGTGGTGGAAGACCAGAAATTGTAACAACGCTTGAACTAGAAGAAGCTATCTTAATGCGGTCAAAGAACCATTTTTGTCGAAAATCCCCACGTTATTAGAGAAAGTCATTTTCAGTAACAATTTTCGCTGAACGTATGGGTAGGAATTATTGATGACTACCTAATTGGCTCATTTTTTTACCAGCAAGATTAATAGGTGAATCCTATACAGACTTTTTGTGAGAACATCTACCCAAATTGTTAGAAGATGTATCCCTAATGTAAGAGCGAATATGTGGTTTTTGCACGACGGGGCCCCAGCTCATTTTAGTGTTTTTGCTCGTCAGCATCTTCACATTACTTACCCTAATCGCTTGATCGAACATGCAGGACCTCAAAATTGGCCAGCTCATAGTCCTGATATGAATCCTCTATTTATGGGGGTCATCTGAAGGCTCTGATTTATAAAACCCCTGTAACGACTTGAGAAATCGAATAATCGACAATTGCAATGTCATAAGGAATACTCCAGGGATTTTTGAACGTGTCAGACAATCAATGACGAAGCGATTGCAATCGCGTATTTTATCATATGGTAATTATTTTGTTCATATACTTTAAGGTCGAAATTATTTATTTTTTATTTTTCTGTAATTTAAGTATAGCAATTAATACATAGCTTTTATTTTTTTAATGTTTTCTATGGATAATTTTTAAAGTGGTTTAAAATCAATTTTATTTTTTCTTGCAAACAAGGCTAGATACGTTCAAAACAGAAAAAACAAAAAAGTTGTATTTTTAGTTGCTTAAACTGAAAAAACTATAAAAACTGCAAAAAGAGTCGGTAGCGTATTTTTTTTCTGAATAATAATGACTGCTGTGCCCCTTGTGACGCCACTGGACTTAATAACTTCAATCTAGTTAGGGCTGAATTAGCGCTTAGTATTAAAAATGACACTGCCAAATTTCAACCAACTAGGCTTGAAGATATTAATGATGTCTATAAAAAACCAATTTTTTTAAAAAACTTTAGCACTCTGTATCTCAGAATCGAGACAACTCCGGACCCATCTTCATACAAACTTTTTTTCTTAAAATAACATACAGTTTTTAATCCTATAAACAATGCTTAGAAGCTCTGGTATCGAGAATGTTGATAATAAAATTAAAACAATGGTCAATGTGGCTGTATGTGAAGTATAAAGTCTCTTAATAAATACAGAAGCATAATAATATCTATAATTAAAAAAAAAAGAAAAAGCTATCATGGTATCAGAAATACATATATACACCAGTTAAATTTAAATTATAAATTAAGGTGTAGTTTCATTTTTTTTATAAATCTAATTAAAATTTCAGCGTTCTTTACATTAACTGGTAATTGGCTATATCAGTACAAGCTTGAAATATATAATTATATAAACTTTTATATAAATATCCGATTTCAGAATATATTAGTGTAGCCTAGGACCTATTAAAAGTTTCTGTCGTTTTTACGACCTTCGCCTATTTTCTAGATCGTACTGGTAAAGCTTGATATATTCCAGGAAAAACTAATATAACCTGATTGACTTTAAAAATTATTAGTTTTGTGACTTTTTTGAGATATTTGATACATATGTATATATACAGTTTAGGCGCCGAAGCGTGACAGCGTGGAGGAATATCGTTTAGGTGATAACAGTGTAAATACATTTTTTAATGTCATAGTTCTCAGAATTAATTAGAAATTTTATTGAACTGAACTTTTAATATCGCAGGCGTAATTTTAAATCTCGTCGACGCAATTTTCGATTTTATTTGCTTTTACTCTACACTCACTTCGCCCGTGATATTTTTTAATAAGGGTCAAAATAAAAAGCTTTAAATAAACTTTCTTATGAGCTTAAACGACCCGCTTTGCAACGCTGCCAAACTGAGATTGTAATATTTGTTTCAAATAAGCCAAATGTGAAACGTAGCGTGAGATTCCAATACCTTCCAATTTGTAAATTGTATAATAAAAAACTTAAAGTAGTAAGATTTATTAGCTGAAAGTACAGGACAACTATGGCATTAAAAAAAATGTGTTTACTGTTTTAGGGCTACAGCGGTGTACCTTCGCGTTCTAGCTGTTACCGATCCATATATCAGTGGCCTAATGTACATCTCCGCCCACCGAGGGTCGAAAGTTTATAACTGATTTATATATACTTAACGAAATATTAAAAATGTTAATATCAAATTAAATATTAAATAGGCCAAATACCTCTAAACTTACATAGTTTAAAAAAACAGTTTCTGAATATATATTTACCGGGCTTGTCAATAGTTGTCGTGCCAAGAAAAAAAATGCCATTACCATCCCACTTGAAAAGCTTTTCGGCTCTTCGGGCCACCGAAGACACAACCCAAAGTATACAGTACGGGAATCCGACATCTTAAATGAACATCACCTCGCATCACTACAGGGGAGGAGAGGAGGGGCTTTTCTTTTTACTTATTTCAAAAAATTTTAATCTTTTTTGTAACAGGAGTAAATATATTTTAAAAATTTTGTTAATATTTGAAAATTTTGATGAGGCCTTGTCTTTTATCAGCCACAAGTGGTAAATATATTTCATTTAATTACCTCAAACATTTGGGCTCCCTTAAAACTTTTCTTTTTACTTATTTCAAAAGATTTAAATCTCATTGTAACAGAAATAAATATATTTTTATGCTAATATTTGAAAAAAAATAGTTAAGACCTTGTCTCCTATCAGCTATAAATTCGAATGTATTCCATTTAATTTCATTCACAAACATTTTGACATTAGTAAGTTAGTTCGTTCCTATGGTGTGAGAATCCCAGACTACCAACATTATCCTAAAATAGCTTGTTCCTTTTTTTTTTTCTATTTAGACACTCCACAAAAGTCGTAGGGCAAAGTATAATGTACCGTAACACTATCTAGTGATTGTCCATACGGGAAATTGGAATGTTGTTGCACTTTATCTCGATATCCTCTACGAAAATATGCATTGTCACTACAAAGTACTTTTATAGAGAACCGGGTACTATTGTCACAGTCGTTATTGTGTGGATACAACTACTACGTGTTCTTAACGTCTGTCTAACGACGTTTTACGGCGTTAGTTTCCTAACGCAGTCGCTACTAAAAATGCCATCAGTTATTTACGGACTACAATTATGAATATTTTATTGTTATTTGACGAATTTCTATTTAACTTTAAAAATATCTTGTTTTTTTTAGTATATTCCTGAACCTTCACTTCTAGAAGACATATCAAGCTACAGTTGTTTCTCTGTATCCTTGCCGTTGTTGTTGGGAACGTACCTTATTCTGGCACTTATAAGGGGTTTGCAAACCAATTCCAATACCATTAGAAAGAATCTTGTTTTATGCGTATTTTTAGCTGAATTGTTATATTTTGTGGCGCTAAAGGCCAGAAAACCGTTGGTATCTATCGAGGTAAGTAGTAGTAGTTAATATTGTGATTCATTTGTAATTTCTAGGATCATATTTTTATACTAAGATATAATGTTACTTATTGGCCTTTTTGTTTCTATTATTTTAATATTACTGCACGAAATGCACTTTTAAATAAAGTATAATTTTTATATTTTTGTTTAATCAGACTGTTCTTTTAATAAAAAAATAAAACAGGATATCCGCACTACTTCTTAAAAATAATATCATCTAAATGACGTTCCTGGCGCCGCAGACATTCTTCCAAGCAAAACCTTGCATGTACAAAAATTCGTCGACATAGTTCGACTTGAATAGCTGTTATTCCCTCCCATATACGATTTTTGAGTTGCAACAGATCGACTGGTGGAACGTTGAAAACCCTACCCTTCAAATATCCCCAGAGAAAAAAATCCTATGGGTCAAATAAAAGTTTGTTGAATGGCACGTGGTTCCATCTTGTTGAAACCATGTTTTCAAGGGGGGCCCAAACATACCCGAAACATGGCTTTGTTTCGATCGAATGCTTTACTGTTTCTATCGCCAAAAAAGAAAGATCCATTGGTGCCACGGGACCAGATTGCAGCCCAAAACTAACCTTTGGGCTATCAAAAGGTCTTGATGTTTTTCAAGGATAAGCAGAAGAAGTTTTGTTTATTTACGTAACAATTCTTATGTGTAAATGGGTCTCATCGTTAAAAATAATGTTTTCCAAAGTCCCGAATCTTTTTAAAATTTCAAAAGCCAAAGCTCTGAATGATCAGTTTCACACCTGCACAATCTGTACCTTATAAGAGTGCAAGCGTAAAACCAATTTTAATATTCGGTAGATACTTGATTTGCCTACATTTAAAGCAGCGCCTGGTTTTCGTACTGACCGGTGTGGTTGACGAGCCAATGAACTCATACGTTCAATGTGTTCGAGTGCATTTACATCGACCAATAGGCTTTAAATTTGTACTCAGTACTTCGCGAATGTTGAAATTTGCACGAAATCTTCGACGAACTATCACGAAAGTGTGAGTTTCAACAAAAGCGCGAATACAAAACTCTCGCTGACCTCCCGTGCATCATTCCGTTGTAAACTAAATTTGCAAAAATAGTAAATTCGATAAAAAGTCAAAACAAAAAGTTAATTCCTTTCTAGGACACCTGTTATTAAAACTAATATTCGTTAATTTAGTTGTCAATTGCCTTTAGTTTACTTAATTTACGGTATTCTAAATTACAATATCCATCCGAAAGTCAATTAACAGCTTTGAATGGTAGCAAAAATTGTGCAGTACCAAGGAATTTATTAGTTTTAATGTTTCCATAGTTTTTAGCCGACAGTAATAAAAAAATTAATATAAAGAAAGACTCGTTAAGTAGCTTAATTCCCAAGTGTTCCTCTACCATATTTAGGTTTTTCCAAGATAAAATATAACTTACCACGTAGAAATAAAGAAAACTGTCATTCTGTTTTTATGTTCATAATATTATGACTCATAAACATATGAGTTTTTTTTCTGGCCATGATTCTATAAATCAAATATATAAGTATAAATACGTCTTCTGTACGTGTATATCGATCTTATGGCAAGTTATTTGAATTTTTGTCCTAATAATCTAATAATTACACAAACAGTTGAGCTGATATTAACTGTGAGTTACAAATTGTGGGAATAATTTTTGCAAGCTGTTCCTAGAAAGGCTGATTGCGTAAAGACGTAAAAAATGTTATTCTTAATAAAATTAAAAAAAAATATGATGGAACTCAGATTTTGCTGCCAAACGCACTAAACAAGTGTTTACAGAATGTAATTGAAAACCATTAATGTCTTTTAACCCTTTATTATACGTTATATTTGTTTTTGGATATAAGTTGTAGTATTCCCTGTTATGTCACGTAAAAAAAAAAAGTTTTTGTGTCTACTAGGAATTCCCGTGAGTCGCGTGTGATTCGGTCGTGGTAAATAAAAATATGTCATACTTTAAGTTGTAGGATTCTAGGACTGGATAGTCAACGTGTTAACAAGTATTTCCAATATATTGATTTCAGGTTTAAATACTAAATCTATAAAAACCCTTTTTGTCTTTTCAGTTTTCGTGCAAATTGGTGGCAATAGGCTTGCATTATTTATGGCTGGCCTCGTTTTCTTGGATGTTAGTGGATGCAGTACATCTATACAGAATGTTAACGGAAATGCGAGATATAAATCATGGCCCCATGCGATTTTACTACAGCATGGGTTATGTAGGTCCTGCCGTGGTAGTTGCCTTAGCTGTAGGTGTTAGAGCACATCAATATGGGAATTATTACTTGTAAGTTGTAGTATCAAGTTTGTATTACAAAACATATTATTTTTCTGATCGTATAGATTAGATAATAAGTAATTAAGTATATTATCACAGCATTCAGAGTATCAGTTCGTATGTTAAATGTTATGTTATTTCATTCAGTCGTCTGCTGTAGAAAGGACAAAAAACGTGTCAGGTTACAACCTGGAGTCTGGCTATCATTCAAGAAATAGTAACCACTTCTACCAGTAAGTGAAATGACCTCGTAGTGCATAAAATTAATAAAAACCTGCCAAAACAGAAATCAGCTGATTTTCTTGATCGCATTTTGAAAGGGTGCATTCTCTCGACACCAGCGCATTTAAAAATGTGAAGTGTCTTTTTTTGTGGAAATATATGCTTTGCTAAAAAGAAATCACTGATGATTTTAGGACGTTTCTACAATATTAACAAAGAAATTAAAACAACAATCAAAAGGTGAAGTCAAGACAATAGATTTTGATGAAAATTGTTACAAAAATAAAAAGGACTTAAGTGTTTAGGAGTTTGTCGTAAATAATGTAGAGAATACACAGTATACAGGAAATGTGTTGATAAATGTAAAGTAAATAAAATTAGTTTAGTAATGGAAGTAGACTCAGGAGCCACGTTTAGTGTAATAGGACAGGCTACTTTTTAAGACATATTTAGTGGCAACCCACCAGTATCACAACTATCCGCTTAGGACGAAGTTTATTTAGAGCTTTAGGCATATCCATTGCCGGGATAAGCCAAATTTTTCCTGTTATTAACAGAAATCACCTAAAATAATATCCGGAAGAATTTGATCCAAATCTAGGATCCAACATTAAAGGCGAGAAAAAGCAGACAGTGATTTAGACAGACATGTCAGTGAAGGGGTGCACGAACAGGTGTCCTATCCAAAATGGTGTACACGCATTGTAGTAGTTTCTAAAAATAAAGACAAAGTACACATATGTGGGGACTACTAAATTACTACAAATCGTGCGTTACCTGTAAACACTTATCTAGTAATGTGTGTTCAAAATATTTTAGCGGCTCGTGTGTGGGATAAAGAAAAAGCAATATTAGATATGACACTAGCTTTACAGTTAAAAGTCTATAAAAATGAAGCTGGTGCCCAGATTATTGTTATTCATATAAAGGCGCTTACAGGTGTAATAGACTGCAATTTGGAGTTTCGATCGCTCTACCGACTTTTCAACGTTTTATTGACATGAGACTTTCAGCTTTGCAAGGAGAACTACCATACTATGATGACATTCTGATGGTGGGACATTCTGATAGTGTCTTAGACAGTAAGCTGCGGGCTGTTCTTGAAAGGTTCTGTGAAGACGGCTTACATTTACGAAAGGACAAGCGAATGTTTTATGTTCCTAACTTAAATTTTAAGATTTTTAAATTAATTCTGAAGTTATTAGCCCTAACATACGTTTTTAAACGACAAAATAACACTTGCGGAGTCTTTACTGACAAAAAAACAATGATTTCTTACTTGCGATGCAAGTCCCTATTTATTTTATGCTTTAAAAATGTAAATTGTAGCATTTATGCTAAATAAAGAAATTAACTAACTAACTAAAAGTTGTGAACTCAGTCAAATGGATGCTGATAGAAAAATTCCAGTAGCATATTGTAGTAGATATCTAAGTTCTTCAGAGAGGAAGGTACTTCGCACAAACTGACCGTGAGGCTCTTGCAAATATTGAAGGTCTAAGAAATTCCACGATTACGTTTATGGCCGACATGTAATTATATATATATAGACCATAAGCCTCTCTTGGTCATCTTTCGAACTGGCAAAAGAATACCTGACGTTCTTTGTCTCAGAATGCTCCGATAGATAATTTTACTAAATGCCTACGATTGTGAATTACAGTACATTCCAGGAAAAAAATATTAGTAACGCAGTTGCTCTTAGCAGACTGTCCCCAAGCGTGTTCTTTAAATGATGTCGTGGGTACGAAATTGTTTCTGCTAAAGATGTAGCAGCCATTGAAACAAAAAAAAAACAATTTTATTTAAGCTAATACAGTGGGCATGGAGAGGTAAGTCTTCAGGTGATGACAGAAGTTACCCAGCAGAATATTCACCATACTTACATCGAAATATTAAGATAATATGTTATCAAGATTGTTTAATGTGCAATTATCTCGCCAGCAGAAGGCAAAGAATACTACACTCTGCACATCCGGGTATTGTACAAATGAAGGGCCTAGTGCGTCCATATGTGAGGTGGCCTAACAAGACAAGCAAACGAAGACTTGATGAATACCTGTTCTGAATATCAAGAAATCAAAACAATGCCAACTAAAGAACCAGTACTCCCATGGGAATGGTTTTGTACTCCCTAGACTCGTTTACAACTAGATTTTGCAGGTCCCATGCATGGAAAATATTTCTTGATAGACTCATTTTCAAAGTGGCTTGAGGTTCGACAAGTGCTAACAACTTCAACTGCAGCTACTGTTAGAGTACTAAGAGAGCTCTTTTGTACTCATGGTGTCCCAGATGTCTATCAGATAACGGTACTGCTTTCACATCAGTTGAGTTTTAAGTATTTTTACAATAGAATGGTATTCCTTGCTCCGTACCACCCTAATAGCAGCGGGCAAGCTGAACGAATGTGCACAAGAAGACACCAGGCAGTGATATTTCAGTCAAGCTTCCTGATACCTACTTACACAACAATATATCACCACAAGACGTGCCTGGTAAATCATCATCGGAAATTCGTATGGATCGTAAACTCACTAATGTTTAAGACAAAGTTTCCCTGACTTTTCGTAGGATATGACATACAAATAGCAATCGAAAGTTCAATGTAAGCCTGTAAGGATATTCGAAGAAAATGACAGTGTGTGTGCTATCTGGTATGTATCAGGACAAGAATGTATACTGTCTACTGTTGTATAGTCGACTGGACCACTTCGTAATTACTCCAGATGGAAAAATAGTTGGGAGGGATACTAACCAATTCAGGACGAGGGTTCAATCTTATGAAAAATCAAGTAAACCAGAACAATCAGTGGATGTCAGTGATGCAACATTGGTGGATGAAACCTGTAACCCCAGCTGCAATGGTTTTAATTCTGGTTCCAAATCTACCACTAGAAGCGGAGAAGTTCCAAGATATCTTAAAGACTTGATTGTTTGATTTTTTTTATGAAATATCCCATTTAAGGAGAAGTGTTATGTATTAAGATTATATGCATACCCAGACTTAGTTTGGACATTGAATTTCACGTTTTGACGTTGGTGGGCGCATATACTTTGTTAAGTCGTATGGCCGAATTTAGAGGTTGAAAGTCCATACAGGCAAGTGTAAAATGTATCTACATCATACACCATCCATTCATGGCCTGGCGTTGGTGGATAGGGGTTATTAATGCAGATGCACCCTTAGTCGGTAAGTCACTTGATAAAGATCAAAGGCTACACCGAAACTCGAGAGTTGGCAGCTCGATGGTGGGGTGTGATAAAGTGACCGAGGAGCCAACGTTAAGCTGTAGGTCCCGCCCAAATTGGACTCGGTAGCGAAAAGTAGACGTTAAAATAATCCAGAAGAAAGTAGGTTGTTGTCTTTATTGACAGACTGAAAGTATTAAATAATGTATCTGCTTAATTACTATCGTTTCCTTTAAATCCAGTTTCAGTATTTAACAATATGCTTCAGTAAGCCCACTGTAAATATTACCTCCCTTTGAGTTTATCCAAACTCAAAGAGAACGTGTTTGAATATGTACGCTCTCTTTAGGTTTAGATACAGACATATTTCATCAGTACATTTAAAAGATGGTCACATTTATTGTCTCTTGCAGACCAGCTTTCTATTCTTAGGGTACACACGTAGAAAGTTGGTGAAGTGTCTATAAGCAAAAATAAATTTAGGTGCTTTTAAACCTTTTTCTGGATATTTGCAAGGCGACTTTGCTTTGGCTGTTTGAAGGCCAGCCCTTGGCTTAGGCAATAAGCAGCAAAGAAGTTACAACTTTTGGTTGTAAAGGGTGCAGCAAAATATTGTTATAATATTGTTATTTCTTCGACAACTATGAAAAATAAAGTTTTGTATCAAAGTAGAAAGATAGAGAATTTCGTTATGGAACGTTATTCGCCTCAAGAACGCGCAGAAATTGTTAAATTTGTAACTTAGTGAAGAACTCAGTTTTTAGCAAAATTTTATAATGAAGCCTTTCTGGCCATATTAACAAACAAAAAACCCTCTTTTTATTTAAAAGAACGTGCAATTTGATAAAAAAGTCTGGGAGCAAAATATGCTCCGATTGAATCATTGGACTCTTCTAGCGCTGCACATCTTTTTGTGGAAGTTTTTGATTCTGATATATCCGTCTGAATGACCAGAACGAGGTCTTCCAGTATGCTTTACACCACTTACTGTACAATATATAAGAACTTATTCGCTAAACGCCGTATTATTTCCCCAACAAACAATTTCTGTGCGTTGTTGAGGCGAATAACGCTTCATAACAAAATTCTGTATCTTTGTACTTTGATATCAAATTTACTTTTGACAGTCGTCAACGAAATAACAATATCCCATGGAGGGCGATATTTTGCCACAGCGCATAAATGTATTAATATAATTTTTAAGATCTATTGCAAAATTTTAATGTAATATAACTATTGTTTGGAGGGGCTGTCCCGTATATTACGTTTCTTTTTCAGCTGTTGGGTTTCACTGTATGAGAGCGTCGTTTGGAGTCTAGTTGGACCAACATGTTTGCTGACGTTTGTCAACTTGTTCATACTGCTCCTTTCTATTAGAGCAGCGTTTACTGTTCAAGACCATGTTCTAGGATTTGGAAATTTGAGGTGAGTTTACTTTTTATACACTAACGAACAAAAATATTGCATAATATATAAAGCGTCAGTAAGATTCAATAGAAATGATTAATAAAAAGTTAATACTTTCTATAAAAAGATTGATGAAAAAGTATAAAAACCAACATTTTTACATACCCTGTCTTAAGCTAAAAAAGAATTTGAGCTTTAAAAATAGGCACCCATCTAACTCTTGTTTATTGTTTTAAACACTAAAATCTGTTTTTAAAGTCCAAATTGTTTTTTACCTTAATACAGGGTGTGTAAAATATTAGTTTTTTTTTCGAGACCTTTAAACCTACTGTAGAGAGTATCTTCAACAATAGCAGTGTTCTATCGACATAATACTCGTCCTTTCTTGACTCCTCATTTTTTTAAATCCTTATAGTGATATATTGTCTTGAAGGGTCTTTCTTGCAAATTTATATTTTAATTTTCTTTTTAGGAAATGTTAAACTTTGGCAGCAGGTTTAATGCATTAGAAAAATAATTCTACATAGGTAGGCAAACGGTTCCTTCCTCAAATTCGCCCTATTTTTATTTTATTTGATTAAGTGCAAGAATCCTAAGTGTAGATGTTTAGGAAAATATTTTTCCAGAGACTTGAGCCGATTAAAATTCGTGTAGACAGTCCATCAGACAGTTTCATAAATTCACCACATAAAGCGCTTGTGTAGTCGTAATATTAACTCGCATGTATGCAGATTTCAGGTGGTGTTGCCAGTACATTTAAGTCTACTTGCTTATACATAGATAAATGTATTTTTTTAGGCCATTGGAAATTGAAACGCCAAACAAAATTATGTATGTTTTAAAGAGATAAATATGTTTGCTAATCATAGGTCGGAGGCCGTCGCGTCACTCTGGCCGTGATTTGAGCTAAGCGGAAATCTCTATGGATCCCAATTCAACCTAAAGGCGGCAACGTTGGGATCCATTAGGGGATCTTTTATTTTCCATTTGATGGATCGTCTATTCTAAGTATACCTAATTGGTCTTTGATTCAATTTGATATAAACAGCTAACATTTTATTAGCGTTCCCAAATAATTGTATTTTGGGTATTTTCAGGACTCTGCTCTGGGTGTCAGTTATCGCACTCCCGCTACTAGGCATAACATGGGTTCTTGCTCTCTTGGCAGCATCAGAAAGGCATCCCCTTTTAATGCCCTTTTTATCAATAGCTGTATTGGTACATGCGGCTTTCTCTCTAGCTGGATATTGTTTCGCTAACAATAGAGTAAGACAAAACCTCTTAAGGTAAGTTATTTATATATATATATATATATATATATATATATATATATATATATATATATATATATATATATATATATATATATATATATATATATTATTTAACATTAGATGCCGGATGTCAAATATCTGTTTATTAGATACCTGCCTGCGTCTGCCCTATTTTCGAAACAGGAGGGGCAATACCCCAATTAATACTTTATAAGAAGTACACTATTATGCTCTCGGGGATCGCACACCCTGTTTCAGAAATACGGCGACATAATATTTGCTTCATATAATAACCTAGAACAGCTTGGTGTTTTGTTTTAGTAGAAATGCACATGACCTAAACACTACTGACAGTTCTTAATGCTTCTAGCCGAATCTAAAATTAATTTGGAGACATGTCTTATGTTAAAATAGTAAAGAAATATACGACTACTTGTAAGATAAAACTTGTATACGACTTAAAAATGGAAGTTTTTTAGGTGGTGTTTGTTTTATCATTTTGTTTCTGACCTGTGAAATAAGTTTTATTTAATTCCGTCATTACACGTTCCACGTAAATACAGACTGCCTAGAAAAGAAAAATATATTTTCATCGTTATATTCTTAAAATTAAGAAATCATACTCCCTGAGATAAAACTGTGCCAAAGTGGAATTACTTCACTAAGTTTTTCCTTTCATTGCATTTCAATGCTCCTCAATTTTTTTTTTACATTTATGATTTGGAAAGCTAGTGTTCAGTTACAGCAGCTTGAACAACTTGTTTGCTTTTATTATCCCGTTCATGCTCTCTAAGTCTAATGGATATGAAGCGTCCTATTCTATATCTTTCCTCATCGACAAGAAATTTTAGATATCCCCTCTGTTTGAAAAGTACATCCTATCGTTTCCTGTTAAGGCGTTGGTTTATTACATCCTCTAACTAAGCATGTAATATTTTAGGTGTAGTATCCAATTCCTTATAAAGCTAAAAGCTTTTAAGGGCTTTCGAAGTAATAACATATTGTTTTTTATGCTGGACCATGGTGGGAAATTACATTTCATTGTCTTTTTAGTATATGTTGGTATCAACCATCATTTCTTAATTGCCTAGTGTCATGTTAATACATATAACCTTTTTAATATAACATTTTAGTAATGTTTATGTTTATTTATTTTAGAACCTTTTTGAGGTGCATGGGTAAAAAGGTGCCTTTATTGGAGACTCAATCTGTTGTTGGAGTTCCCAGTACGAGTAGCCAGAATATATCGGCACAATCGGTAATTCCACTCATCCACTCATTTATTATGCAGAGTGCATATAGTATGAATTGTTATTTATTTGTCTTGGATTTTTTTTTCAGTCAAGTAATAATTAATTTGTAAATGAATTTAAGATGTTCAAATTAAAATCTCGAAGAGTGTATGTATATATAGAATTTGAGTGTGGAATACAACAATACTATCATACCATTATTTTTAGCGTTCGGCCTTAGCCTACCATTCAAGTTTGGATTCTAACAGAAGAAACATCGGAATTTCAACATCAAGCACAACCTCTAGATCGACTACTAAAACAAGTTCAAGTCCTTACAGGTAATTGTTTTTTATTTCAGAGTCAAATCGTTTCATCTCGGTATACTGTTTGATATTTAACATAAAATATTGAGTTGACGTTTTGAACAGCGAAGTCTTTTTAATGTCGAATGTTCTTAAAGTTGCGATTCATTTATAACATATTGGATAAAAAACAAAGTTTCAATGTTATTAACAAAAAGTGTTACTTTCTTTTCCTTTTTAATGTTACTAACAAAAAGTGTTACCTTTTTGCCTTCGACACACAGCCGTATTCGCTAACATAGATCGGGCCCAAAATTTAGACCCCTGTATTTAAACCTTCCTTAAACCTCTGTCAGGTTTAAGATTTAGACCGTATTCACTAAACAATTAGTACTAGTTCTAAAGTTAGTCTAATAGCCGGTTCCACAAAACTTTTAATCACGTAATAAATTTGACTGGACGTTTAGAATTAGACCTCTTGATGAACAAAACACTATCCATTGCCGACTGGATCAATATTTATTATACATCTGCTTTTGTGAAAATGACGGATAGCGGGCGAAAATACAAAACAAGTTTTTCAAGTGAAGAAGAGGTTTTAATAAAAAAAAAATATTTTATTTGATAAATTGTCTCCAAACATTCCGCCTTTGAAACGAGAAAATGCATAACGAGATGTTCAAAATTCCGTGCACTCGGTCCTAAGTAATACCTAAAGCAGACTGTTGGATGAGATAAAGCGAAGTGGAAAAAATATAAAATCAAGACCAAGATTTACATTATTTACTTAGAAAAACCATATACCTTAAACAATAGTAAGTAAATTAAAATCATTACAGAACACTACCTGCACAGGAACTTACGGATGAATTTTCAGATTTCTCAGAAATATTTGCTTAGAAGAACCAATTTTACATTTTTATTCTTCTCTTTTTTATTCTTTTTCTCTTTTAAAACTTATCATTTTTACCGACTTTACAGTAAACTTATATACTTGTAAGTATATTAGAAACACAAACAAACCGTTTGTTTTACGATTTCGCCTGCATCTCCCACTCGTTATCTTTATTTTTTATTAATTTATTTATTATAATTTTGACATGTAATTTATATATGTATTTTTACATTTATATTTGATAGTAATGGTGCTCTAAAGTTTCGGTTCTCACCTAGATAGCCTGAGTTCGAAGCAGTGGAAGCTTGCATATTTTTCTTTCTTTTTAATATTAATTAGTGTACGAAAAAAATATTCATCGGTAATTCCTGTTAAAAAAAATAAATTAAAAACATATATCTAAAACACAATGCGATTTTTTTGTTACTAATTATCTAAGGTGAGCAGTGAATTAAAAACTATCATAAACCCACCTAAAAGGTAGGATTAACTTTTGGATCTGAATTTGACATTTGCCAGTCTAAAATGACTTCAAAACCCCTTAGTGAATACGGCCATATTGGAAAATTTAAACCCCTGACAGGTTTAACTGTTTAATACCGGGTTCAGGGATGGTCTAAATTTAGACCTGTAGGGTCTAACTTTGCTTTGTGAATACGGTTTAAGTCTTAGATCTAGGGTTTAAAACGTAAACCTCTTTATTGAATACGGCTGTTAAGATTTATCCATTAACCCCATTTATATTTTTGATGGAACTTCTTGGATGCCAACATATTTTGAGATCAAGGTC
This sequence comes from Kuschelorhynchus macadamiae, assembly GCA_030620095.1. NCBI lineage: Eukaryota > Metazoa > Arthropoda > Insecta > Coleoptera > Curculionidae > Kuschelorhynchus > Kuschelorhynchus macadamiae. The sequence continues at coordinate 1,505,049 of JAUTXW010000329.1, forward strand.
ATAAAGAATTAATGGTCAGTAAATAAATTACTGAGTACGATAAATAGCTGCATTTTAATGAGTTACATTGTTCTAATCTTCTAGGCAGCTTTGAAAACTAGAAAAAAACTAACAACCCTGAAAAAAAATTATCACGTCCATATAAACAATGTTCAATATGTGTTTTTATTTTTTACTCGGTCCCAAAAGAATGTTCCTTTTTATTCGAACATTAATTTTTCGACCGTCGCACTATGCGACTGTGATTTTAAAAAAATTCAAAAAGGCTGCACTAACACACAAATTTTGTCAATTGTGCAGGTTCGCCTCAAAATCGGTATTTGGTAGTATTTACGACTGCACATTATGAATAGTTAGGCAATATTTAAAAATCAAAATGCAGCACCAACATGGATGACTAAAAAGGATAAAACAAATAAAAAAATCTAGTATCTAGGTTTGTATAGAGCTGAAAAAAAAGAGCACATGATCTCTAGTTACAATTTTGGTCACAAATACTAATAGACTTTTTTCTTTTACTTACTATTTTTTTAAATATATTCTTCATTTTTAATGTTACAATTTTTTATGAGTATTATTTTTTAAGCTATCTCATTTAGTATTATAACAGCTTGGAAAATCGTTCTCGAAGTAATTTAAATATATATACCAGGTTTACAAATACATAATAATAATAAATAAAAACTGTCCTAATATTCCTGAGAGTCTGATTAACAAGCAGATTGAGAATGAACGGATCGCAAAATGTGGGATAATATTAAAGAGAAATAAATTAAAATTTTAAAAAACTAACAAAACATACTTTTCTCATGATCAGATCGATACATACAAACTACATACATACATAAAAACTTTGCCAGCCCCGTTTGCCCCCTTTTTCAAAATATATATATGTGGAATTTTTTGTTTGTTTTTTTTATTTTATTTTTTTTTTATGTATTTACAAAGTGTCATCATCGTAACTTAATTTTTTTTCTTCATACAAAGTTTACCACTGCATTTTTCCTATTTACAGACGGAATTTGTATCCCTCCGTAGGGCACCCCTGGGGTATTCAAGGAATGTTTCCTCCAAATTTCAAATCTCTATGTCCACCAGTTTAAGCTTTGTGTTGTCTGTCAGTCAATCACGATACTGTCTTGCCACCCGTCTTCACTCTCTTAGAAGATTAAATTTTAAAAACAATGAAACACGTGTTGTTTTATTTCTTTTAATTCTTTAATACTACTACCCCTTTACGAATGGAATTTTGTATAATCTTTCCTGAGAACACCCATAGGCTTCATCATTAAATGTATCAGAACTGACACGTCTGCTGTATTTGTATTTTATAAAGACATTTACCAGTTTACGTATTTTAGGTTTATATAGGAAAACGGTCCTCTATTTTTGAGTAGTTAATTATTAAATGACGTTTTCACAAACACACACTGTTTCTTTATTAACGTACTTTTTGAACGATAATATTTTTAAGGAGTGATACTCATCTACGGCACACGTCGACCTCAACCTCCAACTACAATTCCACAAGTGACGTACCATCATACCTAAGAGGTTTTGAACACGATGAGAGAAGGCCACGTCGGAGGGAGAGAGGCGGTGAAGCAGAAGTTGCGGAAGGTACAATAAAGTTCCGTAACGTTCAACAAAAAGGTGCTTTCTTCACAGAATATAATAAGAAACACAATTAATCTGCCATAGGTGAAATCTATAAGACCAAAATTAATACAAAAAAATTTGAAATAATGAAAACGTTGGAATATATTTTTGCTGAGTTACTTACTCTAAAAAATATTACGTTAGTATGGGTTTTTCTGTTATGTTTGCATACGAGTTTTTACTTTCATGTTTCGTTGAAGTAATATTGAATATAAATTTACATTATGTAGAGAGCTAATCAAGCTAATACATTATATTACTTCTCTTAGGGAGGGAAAGAGGAGACAGTGACTCTGATAGCGATGGATCGGAAGGTAGAAGTCTAGACCTTGCTTCAAGTCATTCTAGCGATGATGATGAATCCAGTACAAGAAGACACCATGGCCGAAGTCATATATCAAGGTAAAAACTTTAAAACCATAACTTTTCAAGTCTGACATTTACTTTTCGCTTCAGTTTAATAAAACTGTCAACATATTGTAAAAATGTTTTTAACAAAATCTTAATAATTATTTACTTTGGCTTATGACATAGACATAATACCAGGGGAGACCCTACATCTCATACTGTTTCATTCATAAAATCTTTGTAGGACCTAATTTTTGGCAACGCTATAAATTTATAATGTTCGACTTCATTCCCGCCGTTGACATAAATAGGTAAATGGCCACGAGCCATAATATTACTTAAACCATTTGTATAACAATCGTTTGTGGCAACCAAAAGGAAAATCTATTATCAAAGCGGGCAGATTTAATAGCATACCTAATGTATTTTTTTACATTATGCATAAAAACGAAAACCTAAACTCGTTTAATTTTGTTTAATTTGTTCTGACTGCAAAACAAGGTACCTACCTTGCATTATTTTAAAATAATTTATTGTAAGAAATGTATATTTTTATATGTCAAATATATATAAATAGATATGTATACATGTGTTTTTTGTATGTACATACATCGGTTTTGCATTGGAATTTATGAATATGTAGCTTAAAGAAAAAAGGGCAGATGTGTAATTTTGCTTTCTGAAGTACGATAAAATGCAATTAAAATTATTAACCTTTAAAGTAATTGACCGTGCTTAGAAGTTAATAAAATATTAGGAAAAATCTCGTACCATGTATGCCAATTAATACAGAAAAATAATAACATTTTGGCTTACCCGAAAAAAGGAATCTTTTGGCTTAAATAATTCAAATTTTACGTACCATATTCCTTAAAAATTTTACGAAAAAATTTAAAAATTCGCCCAAAAACAATAAATTTAGGTGTTAACTCGACAAAACAAAACCGCTTTGTTGCCTTTACCGATTTATCAGTTTCCTAAATTTGCGTACGTTACCACTGAGAAAAATTTAAACATTGGGATTGCATGGAATTAAAAAATAGGTTTTTGAATAATTATTTGTTAATAATAATTATATATAGTTTATAAAATATTATAGAGATTATTAATACAGTATTAGAACGACCTTAAAACTTAATTTTATGTTATCAAATATAAATTTTGTTCTATGTAAGATAGCTGTTAATACTTTCCAGTTAACCAGATCAAAACAATCCGTTTTGCCTGTTATCAAGTCTATGGCTTATGATTTTGAGCACAATGGTGGAATTTATAGCGCTGAACTCAATACGTGCGTTTCTGAATTATTCATCATCAGAATCTATAATTTCTTTTCCAGTACAGTTCTCCATATATATATATACGATTAAAAAACACCTTCAAAGTGATATTTTTGTTACTCGCCTTGGAGAGCAAAGACCAAAGATCTACTTGGTTAAAATTTATATGACGCCATCTCACAGTAAATAAAAAAAGAAAATTTAAAAACAAGTATTTATTTTCAAAACTCTGACATTTTACATAAAACTATTAGTTAATTAGAAATCTTTGTTTTAAAGAAAAAATATTATATTGTAATTCAAGTAATTTTCTGGTCTTGGGCTGAACTACTTAACTGAACTGTAACCTCTTCACCTGTAGGCTGACCCTCAGTTGTTTAGTTTATTAGGCGCTTGTGTAGATCGTAGGACTTCACAGGTATCCAAGAGGAGTACTCATCTGTAGAGCTTTTCAGTTTTTTTTTGGTAACTTCGTAGGCCAGTGCCAGAGTGTACATGTAAAGTTAAAAAAGAAAAGTTTAAATTGGGAAAGTAAATTAATTTACCAGAATTGTGACGGTTACAAAATAAAAATGAAATTTAGCTTAAAATGAAATTAATGTATGATTACATAAGCAAAAAGAAAACAATTACTGAAATTATGACAAATCTAACTTCAAATTAAAATATCCAAATAACAGGTTGCAAAATTATTAAAAATTGTTTATGTAAACATGTGATTTAATTTATAAATTGACCAACAGTTGATCACTTAAATAACTAAATGAAACCTGACAGTAGACAAAATAAGATGAAACTTAAATTTAACATTTACTGTCACTCAAGAAAGAAAGAAAATCAAAATTTAGTAAAATTCCATTCACTCTTGTTTGTAAGAAAAATGTGAGGATATGAAATTTTATGATTTCATAGTTAATCCATAGGTATACAAAAAGAAAACCAAAAATAAAATAAAGGGTCAATTTAGCAGTTCACCTTAAATAAAGAAAAATAAATCTGATACAAATCTACGGAAGCGCAGAAGGGCCACAATTTTTTTTTTTTTAATTCTGAGTTTAAAGTCGGAATTTAACAAAATTCTGAGTTTAAAGTCGGAATTTAACTAAATTCTGAGTTTAAAGTCAGAATTTAACTAAATTCCGAGTTTAAAGTCAGAATTTAACAAAATTCTGAGTTTAAAGTCAGAATCTAACAAAATTCTGAGAATCTAACAAAATTCTGAGTTTAAAGTCGGAATTTAACAAAATTCTGAGTTCAATGTCAGAATTTAACAAAATTCTGAGTTTAAAGTCAGAATTTAGCTAAATTCCGAGTTTAAAGTCAGAATTTAACAAAATTCTGAGTTTAAAGTCGGAATTTAACTAAATTCTGTGTTTAAAGTCAGAATTTAACAAAATTCTGAGTTTAAAGTCGGAATTTAACAAAATTCTGAGTTTAAAGTCAGAATTTAGTCCGTACGATTGTATAACAGACTGGAACCAAAAAAACAAGTTCAATGTTCTTGTTTGAATAATGGCAAATGTGCTATGAATTGTTCCACCAAACTACAGATAGTTAAAAAAATGATAAAAGGGGGAGGGTACAAAATAAAAGTTTCCTATTTTGATTTTTGAGTGTTAAATAAGTCCCTGACAAATTAAACATATGTTTAATTAGTTCATTTTATGTATTTTTATTTATTTCTATTGCTGAAAAAAAAAAGCCAAAATGTATACAAGAAAACATATACATTAAAAGGTTCACAAAATAAAAAAGGTAATACCAAACGATAAATAAGTCTTAAGAAATGGTTCATATATGTTTCAACGATTTAAGGGTGTCTCGCGAAACATACTGACAGAGCTCCCCCTCTGTTTCAGGGTGATTCAAGTTGAGTGTCCTATTAGAAATATCTGGAGAATCAACGAATAGGATGTTTTGAGAATTTCGCTTTGGCCATAGATGAACATAATATACTCTCATTATAAAATATTTTAAATTGCGCGGTGTTGCCGCTTCTACCTCAAACCGGAGGCATCATCCGTTTTTTAAATGAAATGCCCTATATTTTATTAAATTTTTATATTTTTCTAAAAAATTCGAGTACTTATTGAGTTACGTTTCTCATGCCTAAATTTAACTGTTTTCGAGAAAATGGCGCTAGAACCATGACAATTTTGAACCTTTGAAGCTCGAGAAATCTCAAACGAGTTTACTTGCAACGAAATGGATTTCACTTATCTGTCTTAATATTTAATTATCTATCTCCTGACACCAATTTCAGGTTTGGCAGGAGACGCCAAAAATGCATTTCGTTAATTTCTGACTTTAAACTCAGATTTTAGTTAAATTCCGACTTTAAACTCAGAATTTAGTTAATTTCTAACTTTAAACTAAGAATTTAGTTAAATTTCGACTTTGAACTCAGAATTTTGTTAAATTCTGACTTTAAACTCGGAATTTAGCTAAATTCTGACTTTAAACTCAGAATTTAGTTAAATTCCGACTTTAAACTCAGAATTTTGTTAAATTCTGACTGAACTCAGAATTTTGTTAAATTCCGACTTTAAACTCAGAATTTTATTAAATTCTGACTTTAAACTCAGAATTTTGTTAAATTCTGACTTTAAACTCAGAATTTTTTTAAATTCTGACTTTAAACTCAGAATTTTGTTAAATTCCGACTTTAAACTCAGAATTAAAAAATAAAAAAAATTGTGGCCCTTCTACGCTTCCGTACAAATCAGATGTTTTCTTTTTTTTTATTTGTCAAAAAGATAATTTAGTCAAAATAGGTAAAGTTGAAATTGATATTGGATTGATATTGGATTTTACAAATAAAATTAATTTTATTTGTAAAATCCAAGGAAAGTCACAGTTTAGGTAAATAAGACAAGTCTATATTAAGACAAGATAATATTTTGAAGGAGCTTCCAAGTGAACGAGCCTTCAAAATCAAAATTTTACAAAATTGGCTTTTAAGATCACTCGACCACAAGACATAGATAAAGATAAGGTAGTGTTTTACAAAACAATCTTAAATTTGCAAAACAAGATACTCTTATGAAGATTCAACTAATCTTCCTAAGTGAAAAATTCAAATTTTTATAAAAAGATAACTTATGAGACAATTTGCCCATACATAAAGATTTGTTTAAAATGTATACCACATTGTAAACTCCAATTACAACATAGTGAAGATAAAACAAAATATTTATATAAACATAAAGAAAAATTAGATAATAGCTCTTGGCCAACTACAATACTCAAATTTAGGTAAGTTAAATGACTATCTGCTACAGTCGTTTACTGCAAGTGAGTGTTCACGCAGTTATGGAAATAAATTAAGTAAATTAAATTAAAACCAGCTTGATGTATATCAATCAGAGAATGAAGGTAAGATTTTCCCAATATTCAATTTTATATCTCATGTAAGTTAAATAATACAGAAAAAATCACCTGCATCCCTGAAATTCTGAACGTACAGTATACACCCTGCTAATGTTAATTACAAGTTATGCTGTATTTACATTGTATGTCTAGGCCAAGCCTCCAACATTTGGCATATGCCTAATATTCTTTAAAAGAATTCAGATACATGGCTTCAACATACAATATTCAATTTAAGAATATATAAAACAGCATATGAGGAACATGAAAATGTAAGTTTTACAAAACTTTAATGATTTATGAGGAAAAAATACGATTTAAAATACATTAAAATATCAAAATAACATTTGAGATTATGCCATATCTAAATACCAGAACTCATATTTCAATGAAATTTACGAAAAATGACAAAAGTATTCACATTTATCACTTCCTCATATTAAGATAACTTGTTTAAATTAATAATCAAGCTAATTTAATGAATGATTACTTACATTTTTATGAGTAAAAAACTGAACACGAGAAACTAAATGAAGATCAAGCAATTGAAATTAAACAGAAACACTCACCATCGTGACGGCTAAATCGTGACGGTTAAAGCAGAAAGTGCCTTTCATTTTTCAGGGTCAAAAAATGTAAACTTCACCTGTCAAAATCAATAACTTTCAAATATCAGTAAAGGAAACTATCAATAAAAGAAATCTATTTACCATGAATTCTGTCCCCTAAGTACTGTATCGCGGTTACAGAAATTTACCCTCGATCGATATATTGCGAAACTAAGCTTCACGTACCAGATTGAAGAGATGGCACCACGTATATATATATATATATATATATATATATATATATATATATATATATATATATATATATATATATATATATATATATATATATATATATATATATATATATATATATATATATATATATATATATATATATATATATATATATATATATATATATATATATTTTTTTTTTTTTTTAAATAATAATTGAAGAACAAAATAGATAATATTAACACATTCAAAATTATTTTTTCTTTAAATGACGGTTCGACAAAAAGTGTTTTTTTACTTCCTTTTTAAGTTTTATTAAAGTTTTTATGCAGCGTAAATGTATTGGTAATTGATATACCACTATAATAAACACTTTTTTGCAAAATTGCTTTGAATATCAATTGCATTTAATAAATATACTTGTTGTGTTAGGGATCTTTAGAAAGGAGGGAAACATAGTGGTAATTAGGAATATTAAGAATGAATAACTTGAAAACCAAATGTTAAAAAAATTACTTGACATTCATGATCAATTCCCAAATTGTACTAGTTGGAATCAGCAAAATTATTGTCATCTTATAACCTTCTATTCTTTGCTTGTTTTTTTATATGTACAGCTTATATTTGTATACATTAACAAATAATTAGCACAATATTATGTTTTACATAATGTTTTAGGCAAGGTTATCTTCCAAATATCACAGAGCATGTTGTGTCAAGATGTGGCACACCTCCATCGCTTAACGTAGTGACGAACTCGCAACTATTTCCCGCTGTTCAGTCAAATTACAGTTCACGTTGGACTAGTCAACTACCTGAATCATATTTATCAAATTCCAATGGTAAGTAGAATTATTTGATCTTTTAGCAATAAATAACACATGGAGTAATTTGATAAATATAACAACATTTTAGTATATAAATTAAGACCTATATATCAGCCCTTGGTAAAACAAATAATTTTATTCTGAATTGAATTATACGTATATTATATTGATATACCTAGCAAGAGTTTACTAGCATTGAAATTTAAAGTTAATATACCAGATTTTTTAATCATGCATAAAATCAAATGTATAATTATTTTTTGCTACACATCACTTTCATCGAACGAATTTTAGAGAACGACATGTATATTGACCCATAATCATGTAAACTGTTATCAAAAGAAAAAATAAAAAAAATCGCAAGAACATTTTTTTTTTGACAATGTGGATTGCTGATTTTCCATAAATATGTATAGATGGCGCTTTTTATAAAATATTAGTTCCGTGATCATGCAAACTGTGATATGGGATGGATGGACCCAGTATCTACTTGTTTTTTATTAGGGACGTCCAAAATTTTAACGTAGGTTTTAGCCTCAAAAACTTTGAAGCTGACTTCGAAAAAAAGCATTAAAAAGTAAAAAATAATATTTTATTCAATCTGGAAAATATTTTTTTATAAAGTCAGAGTTAAAGTATCTCCAAACACCAATTTACCGACCAAAAAAAAAACAAATAAAAATACGGTTTCCACTTCTGAGGTTAAACCTCAAGAAAATTAGAAGCAGGCCTACTTTTTGCCAATTGTTTAGTTCAGTTTTATTTATTAATTATTTCATTTTTTTTATTTTATGTTTTTTACTTTTATTTTGCATAACCCAACCAACAAGTTCATTACAATGAATATTGCAAACCTAAGTAACATACGTAATATAAGAAATCATGGTTCTTGGGATTAGACCGTGTCAAAATGGAATCACTTTCCGATGTTTCGCCTTCGATTGCACGAGGCATCTTCAGTCTTCCGATCTCGTGAAGTGAAGACCCTGAAGATGCCTCGTGCAATCTAAGGCGAAACGTTGGAAAGTGATTCCATTTTGACACGGTCTAATCCCGAGAACCCAGATTTTTTCCAAAGTTAGTTTGTACTGAAGGTGTACGTAACTGTGTCGTGTATTGCGGCGAGACAAATTAATATTTGAATGCTTGCCTTTAATGGTTATAAAATTGTACATTAGTATGTACAGTATACATACTTTTAGTTTATAAATAATATTAAGATCTAAATAATTGTTTGGTTTGTAAACGTTAATAATGTGTCATGGCTTTAAATTGGTGAAATTAGCAGATCCCCAAATTGAAATTAAGTACTGCGATTATAAAAAATATGAAATACTTTTTAGATATTTAACTTGAATAAAATTTCGAGCTCTATATAATATACCAATTAATGATGAAGTATTATTTCTTAAATGATCAATGTGTTTTTTCCATTTTAAATTTTCATCTAGATATAAGCCTAAAATGTTATTGTGTTAGTGTATTTAATATGTTTTTTTATATAAATATAAGATCCATATACCATATATTTCATTTTTACTGATCATAAAAGACAATTTATTGAAATTTATAGAAAAGTTATAAAATTGTAACCATTTCAAAAGAATATTTATATATACAATACAAAAGAAATAAAACTGGGCCTAATGATAAACCTTGTGGTACTCCACAAGTTTTATATTTTCTAGAACTTTGTTTCTAACCAATTTGAACAAATTGCTTTCGATTGTATAAATAATTTTGGTTAATCTCCTAACCCCAATATTATACAAACATTTTAATAAAATTGTGTGCTTTCCTGTGTCGAAGGCTTTACACCGATCCAGAGATAGTATACAACACCTTCTATTCTTATCAACATTACGTTGAATATTACTAATGAAATCAACCGCTGCAATTTCTGTGTCTCTAAAGTTGCGAAATCCATACTGGCTTGAAAATAATAATTTTTTTGATTCCAAAAAAAAAAAGATAATTTTAAATTTATTATTTTTTCTAAAATTCTTGAAAATACAGGGAGAACAGAAATATGTCGATAGTTATTACAATAAAATGTTTCTTCACTTTTAGAAAGTGGAAAACTTTTGATATTTTGATTTTTTCTGGAAATTATCGCTTTTGAAAGATAATTTCAGAAAATATAGCAGTATAGGTATCAAGTTAGATTTAACAAATTTTACAATTTTAATCGTAATATCATAACCCGTTACTTTTTTAAATCAAGTTCACCAAATACATCTTCTAAATATTTGGCAGTTTTATCTTGTTCATTTAGAAACAAAGATTCGAGGTTCATGGCTAGTGCCAGAAATTCAACTGCGAGAATTTTCTTTGAGCTTCTCCAATATGGATAAAGTGATGATAAGTTCTGTTTGAATTTCTTATTTTCTTTTTATTAGCTTATTGTAATTTAAATTCAGATAACCACGGTTTAAAATCTCTTTACTATAAAGTTTAATTAATACAACGAAACTTCAAATACGTAGAATTTCTTCATACATAATATCAGTATCTTGAATATATCGTTTTATGTTATTCAAATAAGTGAGTTCATGTTTTAGCTTCGTGATATTATATTTAACGGTGGTAATATCTAGGTATTTTTGTGAAATATTTGTGGTTTTAGAAAAAATAGTGATAACTTGTATTGTATGATCAGCTGGCTAATTTTAAGATATATCTATGTCTTGTTGAATTTGTTATTATATGATCTAATAAAGTTGAACTGTGACATGTTTCGCTTGATGGTATATTTGAATTGCATAAATGGATGTTGTTGGATCTATAAATTTTCAAAAGCCATTTTAAAAATGTGTCATTTTTCAAAACATCAATGTTTATATCAAAAGGGAAAGAACAATCAAAATTTATAACATTTAAATTCCAGTTTTTTTTTTCGAATAAAAAATAAGAAATAATGTTATTGGAACGGATGGTGGTCTATAAAGTCCGTAGATTGTATAGTTGAGATTTTTTATTTCATTACGTTCATTCAATTGTTTAAGTAATTTTAAAAAATTTAGTCTTTTTTTTATAAAAATGTCTAATCTTCCACCCCTTTTTCCCTTGTTAAATATACTCTCGTAAAGTATTGGAAGTTATAATATCTCTTCACATTTTCTTTCATCCAAGTTTCAGTGATAACTATTCCTGATGAATATTTCCAATTCTAATTTATTTTTTTACAAATCTGTCATTCATGTATATGTTTAGCTTGTTAATCATTATGTGGCGGGGTTTTTGTTAAAATGTAATTTATTATTTTTTCGCTGTTTGCTTCGTGGACATACTTGAGTTTGTTTTGTATTTCATATTTGATGTAAAACAGTTTATACATTTCGGTTTTTCTTCATGAAATTGCAATAAATATGCTCTGTATTTGGGCATTTTAATTTTGAGATTTAAACATGATTATTTGCTAGTTTGGATGTACCTAATGTCATTAGTTTTTCGATTTCCTCTTAAGAATTTGACTAAATAATTAACCCTCCATTTTTAATATCTAAGGTCTTGCATGTCGTAACGGTTGAATTGTGATGTCTCATCATAACATCAATTTAACACAACACAGAAAATGTTGGTGACTGCGAACGAAAATGCGGAAGAAATGTAGAACGTGCTCGAAGGGAGTACTAACTATTGGGCGAATGTTTCCATCACAACTAGAGGTGGGTCGTTCACGACCGACCCGGCTCAGTGATCCGAATCTTCAAAGTGATCCGTAAGAGAAATATCAGATCTCGTCTGTTTCGCAGGTTCCTGATCGGAGCGGCTGAACGTGTTTAGTCGTTGTTGATTCGTTCACTAATTGCACACACGTGTAACGTGTTGCCTTCTTGAAACGCCGCGCCGGGCCTTTTCCAATTTCTATTCATTCTCGATGTTTGTTTGTTTTGTGTCAGGAATCGGTTGCGTTACGGTGCACTTGAAAACATGAAATTCTAAATAGGAAAGTTTATTCATTATATATTTATAAAAAATACTATATCACAAAAGTTTGAAGTTTTATATTTAAATTAATTAATAAGGCCTAAAAAAATTAAAATTTATGTAGGTGGTAGTAGTCTATATACAGGGTGTTTACCAAGTAAGGTAAAATATTTTAAAGGTTATTTCTTAGTTAATTCTAAGACATAAAGTTCATATAAATAAACACATGTCTGAAACAACCTAATTTTTAAGATACAGGGTGTTTTATATATGTTTTTAAAAATTAATTTTTTTTAAATACATATATTCAGTATTATTCAGAGCTAAAAAGAAAAAAAACATGTGTTATGATGTCTTGACTAGGTCCGATCCCATAATTTTTAAATAGGTACCTATGTAAAAACCAATATTTATTTGGTGTGTAAAAATAACATATTGGAATAACTTAATATCACTACATATGCATATAAAATACATTTTTAAAAATTTACGATTTTCGGCGAATCGTACATCTTTTACTCAGGATGGACGTCAGTTTCGATTTTTATGGTATCAAATTAGCATATAAACAAAGTTTAAGCAAAATTTATTATGCGAAAGTTTTTCAAAATTTTTGTATGAAAGTTTTATTTTTATTTCCAAAACGCTTCATAATTATTTGTTGATACTGAGCGCGGTTGAATGCGGTGAATATATTTACCGGGCGTAAATAGTTAACGAGATGTCTAAAAAATATCACTTTTAAAAAAGTATTTCGCGAATTTCCAATTTTTGCGGATCGTGGAAACACTACCGTACATCCACGTCAAAATAGATGTCAGTTTGGATTTTTATGGTATCAAATTAGTATATACAAAAAAAAAAGCACAATCTATTTTCTGAAAATTGTTTGAAACTTTTATATATAATGTATAGAACTTTTTGTTGAACAGTTACGAAAAAAAATATTAAAATATAAATGATTGGTTTTCATATTTTCTTCTGAAACCACAATTAAATAGGCAAATTAGGATGTTTATAAACAATTAAGCTTTTTCTAAAAGCTACGTAACACGTAGGGATGTCATACTAATTAAATTAAAAAAGAACTATCTTAGTAAACAAACAGTAATTTTTACTGATGGTTGAAAAATAATTACCAATCTTAAAATCTATTTTTATATTTAGTTATATTTTTCATCAATTAATAATTGTTATTTGTATATTTAATTCACTGCGTAAAATATTAAAATTGATTTTGTTAAAAACATCCGCTGTAGCATCAATTACAAAGGAAACGACGGATCACCCGGGTCTCGTTCGCCACCCGACTAAGCCAACTGAGCCAAAAGTGTCACTTCTATTAAATAGCCAGGGATCCAAGTGATCCAACTGACCTGGATCCGGCTCACTGACCCGGATCTTTTAACTGATCCAGATCCATTGACCCGTCTCTTTTAAAAGAGCCAGATTGCCCACCGCTAATCACAACTGATGCTACATCGGTTTTGGCGATCCGTCATCCCCACCCTTTGGAAGTGGAAGTGGTGTTTACAACGATCGGACAGTTTGGTGTGAAAACCAAAACTACACTGCATTACAACTAACTTTGAATGCAACAGGGGTGAAAAGAAAATAAAACAATTATGTTTCGTTAATGTAAATATCCGTAATAACGCGGTCTAACTAGTAAAAAATGCGAATTTTCTAGGACTGTTAGTAATATCGGGTTTTTACTAGTAATATCGCGAAGTTTCTAACGCGTTAAGTAAAATACCGACAAAATATTAAATATCGGCATTTTAATAAACGTTTTAGTTAAAACCAGTTCTTACTGCATGCTAAATGGTAAGAATACGATCTAGTATATTCCGGAATACGTACAGCGCTCTGATTGGTCAAGAGAAAGACGGTTTCGGTGAAATTGGCTGAATTTTTTATATGTTGTAGTTCTTGATCTCCTGAGCAAACGAGACCATGGACACAATCTAATCCTACGACTGGTTTTTAGTATACAGGGTGTTAAAGTTTGCCCAAACCCCATATACAAAAAATGAAGAAAACAGTATGACACCAAATTAGTATTTTCAACATATTTAACGTATGGTATATAATATTTAACGTATAGTAATAAGAAAAAAGTTTTATATGAAAATAGGTCTATAAATGCTTTATTTTCGAGATACAGGGTGTTGTATTGTAAAGGGTTTTTGCTCCTATATTCATATAAAACGTTTTTCTTATTTTAGGACGTACTATTATACGTTAAATATGTAGAAAAAAACTAATTTGTGCCATCCTATCTTCCATATGTATTTTATATGAGGTTTAGGCAAACTTTAACACCCTGTATATTAAAAACTATTCGTAGGATTAAATTGTGTCCATGGTATCTTTTTTTCTCAGGAGGTCAAGAACACTACAACAAATAAAAAACTAACCCAACTTCATCGAAACCGATTTTTTCCATAAGGTGTGTGCGTGGTCCTTTGTCCTTTGGTATTGGTTAAAATAGTTGTATTATGCCCTTTAACTAATGCAACACGTACCCTGCAGTTTCTTACTGTAGTTAACAACGTTTAACATATTTTTGAGTATCTTTTCCAACTTTCGCTGTTTATAATATTGTATTCATATTTTTTTCTGTTTTTGTATCATTTCTACTTTTACTAAGTTTTTATATAATAGTTTTTATAGTAAGCAAAGGCTAAAGTCATTTGTTATAGACGTTGATTAAAAATAGGGTAAACAATGTATGTATTTTCTAGTTTTCTTATGTTACAACATCGTCCGTTAGAAAAGTTTGTTAGCAACATATTTCTTTTGACTTGTTTTAGAATCCTATCAATATTACTGTTTCTTACTGATAAAAACTACTTTTACTATTACATGCTTAGTAAGAACGGGTTTTATCTAAAAAACTTAGTAAAATGTCGAAATTATCTTTTTATTCGGTATTTAATGTTACCAATAGTCATAATTAGTTAGAAACTTCGCGTTTTTACTAGTTAAATCGCGATATGACGGAGTTCGGCTTTTTACGGTAACATGTATATATCTAATTGTATTACTAAAATATTTTGATGTTCGATAAAATCATTAACAATACCTTTTAGTAATTTATTTTCTTTTTCTAATATCACTAATCTGATTATTGAAGATTTATTAACTTCAGAACTTTTTTCACATTTTCGACAAATCCATAACACTTTTTGCTTCTTATATTCAGAGAGTTTTTTCTTAGATTTTTTGGCACATTGTAAACAAAACCATTTTGCACATTTGAAACATCCAATGGAATACTAATTTTTACTAAACTTATAGTTACATTTATCACAACTATTAATACTTGTAAGTCTATTTGATTTAAAGGACCTGCTTCTTTTCTATCTTGTGCGGAAATATTAAATCTTTTTAAAAATTGTGGATATTTCTCAGATACATAATTACTTTCATTTACACTTTTATCATTTTCTTGGTTAGCATTTTCGTCAAAATTTTGATTAATGTCATTCAAATTTGACAATGAACATTTTTTCTTCCTTTTGGGAGCCATTCAAGGATTTAGGTGCTATTTTAAGATAAAAAAAATACGTTTTCTACTTAAGTACTTTTGCGCTATTATTTTTTTTTTCTTTTCATTAAAAACTATGAAAAAATTAAGACCTTTATAACTAAGATGTGACTATACTGACATTGACATTGACCTGCAAATTTTCCAAGAATATGTAAAAAGAGGATTTTTTTGCGTAATATATTTACAGTTTTACTATGGTTTATCTTCCATATGCTGTCTGGAACTATATTGTTACATTAAAAATGTTGCGTTTTTCTTTCTTTATATGGTAATTAATCATAAATTTATTCATCTTACTTTTTCGTACTTTCGCGGAATTCTCAAAAAACTGATGATGTAATAACAACCTTAGAAATTATGATATTTCTTTATATTTAGCTCGATATTTAGTATCACTGGAAATGTTCAAATGTGTACTTCTTAATGAGGTTTCTGTTTTTCTTAAAAGTTTTCTTGTCGTATATGCTCAGTTTGCAGATAAAGACATGTTATAGCCTTAGATTTCCGTTTCAAATTCATTTTTACGTATTAAAAAATAATAATTTTTAGTGTAATGTTTATAAATTTAGTTCCGGAACGCATTCAAAATTTTTCTTTTGCCAAGAGATCTTAGTGGTATAGTGTCCGATCGATTTTTCTCACAAATTAGAAAAAAATCATCGGGACCATTTTTGTTTAGTATATCATTTGTTACATGTACATATTTGCGCTATTTGCAATATTTTGGCAGAAAACATATTTTTGCGATTTATTTCCTTTTTGTTTTAAACTTGCCGAATGTTTAGCAAATTTTTGCTAGTTAAAAACAACCCTCAAAAGGAAAGTTTCAAAAAAAAGCGGCCTGCTTCCAAATTTTCCTGAGGTACGAATTAAAAATAGTTCTAGTAAGTAGAGCCATTACGGAACTGTTAATCAGCAGTTATTACAAATCTACTTTCGTAACTTAAATTTACGATTTATAGAAAAAATAATTTTGACTATGTTAATATTATTTATTTTGTTCTTTAATTATTATTTATTTTGTTATTTAATATTATTCTTAATTGTTAGTTTGTTATAATATTAGTATTGTTAGAATTCCCTGTAATGAACTTATACAGTTGGTTGGGAATGTTGAGAATAAATAATAAAATAAATTTGTAAACAATATTTTTAGAGGTTGTTACGTGCCTGGAATCTCTGTCTTCTGTGTCCGCTACGATTTATTGGTCTAACAAGTCACTCATCTTAAAATGTCCGTAAACGCGAATGCCAAAAATGTATACTTGTAAATTCTGAAGTGAACCCAAGTGTAGTAAAATTCTGTTATATTTCTATTTTTGTAGCGGTTAGATTCAGGATAACGACATTTGACTGTCTCAGAATTTATTGAAAGCAAGTATTTAGCATGTTAAATACGAAAGTTAGGGATTTTATCCTAACCGGACAAATGACAACTGCTATGTAAACAATGAGCATCGACTTCGTTATTACTTTCCTCGTAAAAGGGCCAAAGTAATGTTATCATTAAATGGCCCTCGTTGTTTACAGATCTTCACGTTATAGGATGCCTAGATGCCATAAAATATGTTTATCTCAATTCTATCATCTGCCTGTTCGCGGCATAACTAAAAAACTAGTTACCGGATTGACTTGAAATGTTGATCAAAAATTAAGTCATATAGGGATGGCCTGGTAACATTTTGATGAAAATCCAGTACGGTGAAAGAAAATGACGGCCTAGTGAAATATTAAAAAAATTATTGTCAAAAAACCACTTATGCAAATTAAAATCCTAACACTTTTACATGCAATATATTTTCTATCTATTAAAATGAAGCTTGCAGACCCCGTTAAAAATATAAAAGAAACACTGTATACTAGGATTTTTGATATAATATACAGATTTGTGTTTTATCGTATCTCAAGATATAAAAAGATGTTTTTTTTTTCAGTTCCAGAAGTAGGCCGCTGGTCCGCGGAAACAGGATCAGACAACGAATTTCTCCACAAAACGAGTTCTCCAAATCCACTCCCTAATCCGGACGTTACACCTGAGACTTGTCTAAGGGCTATTGAATCCGAACAGTACATTGTTCAAGCACATTATAACAATCATTATAACACCAACGTGTCATTTAAGGGGGATTATATGCCCAAAATGATGCCTCATGAAAACCTCAATTACCAGGACTACGACAGATGTTCGGACATTGATGAGAAGCATCATATGACCGATAAATATTTGTTTCCCTATACAGGTACGATACAATAATGCATTAGTTGAGAAACAAAGTGTAATTGATAGATAGTAGAACTTTTACTAGAAAGTGTTATTGAACTGATTTTTATCTTCGGCAGTTAAATATGAGATTAAAAAAGAGATTCCAACTAAAACATTCTGAAGTTCTGCTAATGGCTGTTTGTGTGGTAAACTAATTTTCGTTTTACTTTTGTTTCATGCTCCACAAATAGACAATGTTATAGAAGGTTAGTAGTTAAAATTATCAATAATATCTTGTATGATGTCAAAAGAACCAACAAATCAACAACTCGAAAACGGCAATGTAATAAGAAAATGGTCCGTTTTTTGTTCAATTGAAGACGGCAATTTTTTAAATAGATGTTGCCATTTAAAAAATATATCTTCATATCCAGGGTATTCCTGTTCTGATGAGGCGATATCTCAAAAACAGAAGAACGACAAAAATGAAATTTGGAAGATTTGTATAAATAAAAGGGGTTTTTTTCCCATCGCAAATTTTCTTCTTCGGCTCTTAAATTCGGGTCACGTGATATCTACTTGGGGAAGAGTTGAGTTTTTCGTATGCTGTCATATCTTCGATTTGGCTAGATGCTGTTCTATTTAGGATGTAAACAGCTGTATTTACTGCTTCTGACCACACTTCCTGAGGTACATTTTTATTTAAGATCATTGTCCTGGCACTTTCAACAATCGTCCTGATCTCTGTCTCAGGTCGGCAATTCTGTTGGGGTGTAAATGGTGCGGAACATATGCCCTCTTTTGTTAAAACTTCCTGGAATTCTCTGTTCATATATTCACCCTTTTCCTGCTCTCTTCTTAAAACTTTTTTTGGTTTCCAGTTTGATTCTCAACTAACGACTTGTAAACCTTAAACTTTTCAAAAACATCCGTTTTGTGCTTTAGAAAGTGTACAGTTCGATAGCCACTAGCGTCATCTTTGATCAAGACAAAATATCTTGATCCACTTGGCGAGGTAACATTCATAGGTCCACACACATCACTATGGATCATTTCTCCTGGGTTATTATTTTTGCTTCTGGTTAAACTTTTATGTAGTTTTCTTGATTGCTTTCCAAATTGACACATCTCACAGAAGACTGCTTCTTTATAATCAATGTTAACGTCACGAATCATTTCAGCTGTCCTCTTAACCATGTTGAAATTAACTTGACCTAAACGATCGTGCCATAGTTTCAAAGAATTTTTGCTGCTAGTACTCAAGTGGCATTCTGGTTCAGATTTCATTCCGCATTGCATTATCCATAGGTTATTCTTCCAAGTTCCCACATATGACACTTTTCCTTGACGGTCACGATATTCACAGCAATTTTTGCTTAAATGATGAGTAAAATTTCAGTCAGTCATAGCTCCCACTGAAAACAAGCTTCGGCCAAGTTCTGAAATGTATAACGCGTTATTTATAGTTCCGTTAAACCATTGACCTTCAACACAGGCTGGTATTTCTTTTGCTCCCTTTCAAGTTGCGGCTTATTAGCTTGTCATTTGCAATTCTAACATATATTGGTTCATTAACCAATTGCACTGTCGACAACCAATCCTTTTGGCCAGTCATGTGCATAATAACCCTTGAATCACAAATCCAAGCCGTCTTCTCGATGCCTGAGCTACCATAATACAACGTAGAAATATCACAAATGTAGGCGGAACTAGTACTTGCATTAAGACTTTCTTTATTCTTCTTTGAATCTGCAATTCTTTTTCTGCACTCTCGTGCCCAGTGTCCCTTCTTTTTACAGTAATTGCACAGCTATTTTTCATTAAATCTTATATGTTATAATTACGAGGTGACCTCTTTTTCTCAACATATACATTGTCTAGCCTACTCTGTAATGCTTGAACTGCTAAAGCCAAACGAGAAACTATGGAGTCATCACTAGTCATCCTGGTCTCTTCCTTGAGTAATCTTGCTGCCAAATTGTCAAACGTTTGCTGATCACTTGCAACAGGGTCCCATGCAGTTCACAAAAGTATTAAATTTTTACGGAAGACTATTAATAACTTTCGCACAGATCGCGCTGGAACTAATATTTTCTTGAACATCTTTGAGTTGTCTTACAAGCAATTCTTCCTTTTTCAGGCCTTTTATAATTATAAAACCGCTGCCACAGTAGCTCCTTTGATATCTCTGTTTTTTTGTTCATGTATTGACCATAACCTTGCCAGCTGCATTTTGACAATTTATCAGATGCTGCATCACCGAAGTATGGTTTCCCAAAGTAATCTGGGCCCATAACCTGTTAAACTTCAAATAATTCGGAATATGGATATATTTCGTTGAGAGGATTGCATGTTACAACAACGGTTTCTATAAAACGATTAACTATATAAAGAAATGCAACTGTTTTAAAAATTTAAAACATCGACAAGTTTTTTTTATTTCAAATTAGCGGAGGAAGATCATATGCAACCTCACACGAACTACGGTACTCATGCTATGCCGACTTCACAACCAGGTAGCGGCCTCATGTCGCCCGTAACGAATGACAATAATGTGGACTACCACGGGTCAACCATAGGTTCTAGAATGGGGTCAAGAATAGGTAAGTGAAATTTTTTCACTTTTATGAAGGCATATACCATAAATAGGTACAGTTCTGTTGTGCCGCTTTTTCATATAACTGCAGAAAATATAACTAAATTACCTATATTTTCTTGGATATCACGTGATTTATTTAATAAATTATATCTTATATTTTTTATATTCCAATAAAAAAAAGTTATAACGTGGATGCAAAATATCACCTATAGTTTAATTTTACTTCAACTTGCTTAATGTTACATATCTATCTTACTTACTATTAGTACATTCATAAATGTGGTTTCTTATATCGGTGTTTTATTTGTGGTATGCATTGAGCAATATGAAGGGCTTGTGGGATCAATTTAATATTTAATAACGCTTATTTAAATCAGTTATTTTATTACCTAATGACATTTAAATTATGTTTAAGTCTTAGCAGCTTTAACTTAATTTAATAATAGGGTAGCATGCCTATTTTGGTTTTTGTGTTGCTATAGCTTTATAATTAATTTGAATATATAAAATTATTGCTAATTACAATGCAAATGTCCAAAAATCCGAGACCAGTACCTTTCACAGATTTGGATTTAATTCAAACAAAACTGAGAAACTAAGACTGTAATGTTACTGTTAAACAATGTATGTTATTTTGTTTGAATAAAACTCTTTAAAAAATAGTCATAGTCACTTTAACTTATTATTGATAAAGTCATATGGTATTTAAAATAGTTTTCTTTGAAACTCTAAGTGCTAATATTTCAAAAACTGGTGAATTTAGATAGAATATGGTTAGAATTAAAATCATAGAAGCTCAAGTTCTTTAATGACACGTAGTGATACAATAAATAAGTTAAGGGGGATGACACTATGCTTGATGACCCTGTGCATTATGTGCCACTTTAATTTGTCGTCATAGTTATAGTAAATTTTTTTCTAGTCGGGATATTTTTCTATGTAAGAATTACATATCGAGATCGAGGGCATCAAACCTTTTCCATGCAGTAGCGTAACGGAGCCACGTGCCCCCTCTCCTTGATAAACTAGGTTATATATTAATAAATTATAAAAATATAAACCCTAGCTAATGAAAACGGGAGCACATGCCATCAGATGTCGATTTTTAACTCCTTTGTTTTTTTTGGGGTCTCTTGGCATTACGCCTTTTTTAGTCAATGGTTTTTAATAAGGGTGATTGCCACTCCAGATGAGCTAATGTAGATTTATGTATAAAAAATGATCAAACGTTTAGAACTTATTTTGAAAAGACGGGAAGTTAATTAGATTAAAAACTCCCTCAGTACAGTTTAGGTTTTGTAACAGGGTAATGTCATTTTTTGTTGATAATAATATGCCAAGTTTATTTTATTTTAACATAAATGAGTATAAAAGTTTAAATAGAAACTAAACTATGCCAAAATTATTCTATTTATAGTAAGCCGGCTCAAAATATATTAAATTGAAATTAAAGATGCAAATGTTATTTTGCTATACTATATTATTGTTTTACTTTTTATTGTCTTTTTTTCCCAACAGGTTCGGTTCTTGGGTCTGTTCACGGTTCTGTGTGTGGCAGTGTAAGAGGTTCGCCTTCTCCGCTTATGCCCCCTGTGTCTATGTTGCATTCTGGAATGCCTCCAGAACCTTCATCGTAAGTAATTGTTTAGAACAACATAATGAATAGATTCTCTATTAAGTGTGCAATATTCCATCCATAAATGTATTTCAAATTCGATTTTTTTTCACTACATTTATTTTCGTTTTCAACAGATCGTTATTTTAATGTAATTTAAATCGGTAGATTTTTTGAACAATTTTTTGCACTATTTTAAAAGTTTTTGGCCTTCATTTTTAACCCGCTTAAATCCCCCTCTTATGTCGTATAGGTATCTAAATAGAGTTCCCTTGGTAACGTGGTAAATTCGATCCGAATTTATTTTATGTTTGTAAGCCCCAGCTGATTATACTTCTATAAAAGCTTTTAAATTCACACAAATACAGCACTGTTACAGAAGTACACAAGAGCCTTTTCGCGTAAAAATACGTAAAATTAACTCCAGTTTTTCTTATTGGGCTGTAAATACATGTCAGACTACATCACTGAAGTGTTTGGGCAAAATATTGATTCGAGAAGCATGTAGCTCCACTTAATTCCACACATTTGGGGGCAAAAAAAAACAGATTAGGATAACAATATAAGTAACAAACTGAAGTTGCAGGCAGGTAATTTTGTTTTCAAATTTAAAGTTGTAAATTATGTGGTCTTTATAGGAAGTTAGGATTACGTTTCAACATCAGACAGCTTCCAAGTAAATCTTAGACACAAAACAATATCCATCAATGTTATCAAATTTCAGGGATCATTGTTTAAAAATCAGTAACGTCAGTTATGTTATTAATCAGCGTAATAGACTACACAATTTAAAAATTAAATTATAGCAAAACAAGTTATATTGTTTCAACTCCAAATAATGCAAAGTTGTTATGAATATAAGGCCTTTTTATTTCTTATAAGTTTTCACTATGTCCTATTAGCCTTCGTGATAATATGACTTGATACTTTATTATTTATGTCTTTTTTAAAAAATTTAATTCATTGTCATTATGAATTTCAAAACGAAATTAGAAGTTATAAAAAACATTTTAGATTTAGTACATGTTAAAAATAATTTGTCCTTGTTAGTATGTTAGAAAAAGGTGTTCTTACTTCACTAATAATGAGTTAAATACATACAGAGTATTTTAAAAAAATTACATCAAAATATTAGAAACGATCTAAAAATAAGAAAAAAGTTCCCTCGAATACGTTGCAGACAAAGCTTCTGTAAGGAGCCGCCGCAAAGGAGAGGCACCAAAATATCTAAACTCCATTTGAGTTTGTAACAATTTATGTTCAAAAAACAGATAATTTTTTCGTGCCTCGACCTTCTGTTAATTGATATTACCAAAAATTATTTTTATTTCAAATTAATTTGAACCAGTCAAACCAATAAAACGAAACTGTAACAAATTTAGTAGATGATATTCTACCTCTTTAGTCGCACCTCACTCCCATCCATTTTGGTCTCGTCCTTCTGACGCCATCATGCTTTACACGCTCATGATTGGTCACGTCACATTTCCCTCTAACTACTATCCTAACTTTTCACCGTACTTTTTGTAGAAAAGTTTAAGTATACTGCTACCAAATAAATCAACAAATTTATTTGCAAAAAATATGTAACAGCTTCCTTGCACGCACGCTCCTCATACAAATGTGTGTCTATTTATAACTAAAATGAATAACCA
The DNA here is from genome assembly GCA_030620095.1 of Kuschelorhynchus macadamiae. Classification (NCBI taxonomy): domain Eukaryota; kingdom Metazoa; phylum Arthropoda; class Insecta; order Coleoptera; family Curculionidae; genus Kuschelorhynchus; species Kuschelorhynchus macadamiae. The sequence continues at coordinate 1,528,875 of JAUTXW010000329.1, forward strand.
TTTTTTAAATATTTTTCAAAAATAATATATTATTTAAATTTAAGTTCACCCTACATATCACTAATTTTTATAATACTAACAATTTGTTTGTAGGTGGTGTTGGGAATATACAGTTAACAAATGATATGTCTGGTTGAGGTAAGGTACTAGCGCACAGTAATAATCAGGACATATGCAGTTTAATTAACTTCTTCTTTTGTTTTCCAGAATTAAAGAAAAAGATGAAGAGACTTCTGTGTAACTATTGGTTTAAAAAATTGACTCCAGCGGAAACTCGAAACTAAAAAGTAGTTTTAGTACCAAACGTGCTTGCGTATTATAAGGTTCTGAATTTTGACTTGAAAAACATTCAAATATTTAGGTTGTAATTTTTTATTAAAATAAAACGAGAGGTTTCATTACCACTGTGATTGTTAGTTGTAACAGAAAGTACTATGTAACTTTTAAAAGAGAGCATTGCTTTTTAAAAATAGTTCTTATAAAATTAACTATTATTATAAAAATAGTTGCAAAAGAATCTATTCTAAAATTTCTAAGATTTCATGTATGTAATAACTTGTACTATTTCACAACTATAGCCTTATATTTACATTTTCGTTTTTCTCTTATTTGATATTGTACTCTTACTGATTCTAAAATTTGAAATAAAATTATGTTATTTCTGCCCTTGAGTTGTATATTAGAAGATCTTATAATAATTCTAAAATAGCAATAATATATCATAATATTGTGATTATCTCACATTAAATAGAAATTGATTTAGATTTTGCTTCCCATATGTTTTAAAATTATAATAAATATACCCTTAAAATGAAAAATAACGGGTTCTTTGAAAAATTCAGATAGCATTCTCCCTAAATGTATGTTTAATTAAAATAATCTATTTGTCCTCGAGTGTTTCAGTTAAAATGTGATCATTTTTTTTATCGGAATGCTCAAATCTATACTGCTGTCGTTGAGTTGAATCTACAAGATCATAGTTTTGAGAAAACAGCATAAACGTGTTTTATATTAGGTTACTTTTGGCCGGAATTTGAAAAACTTAAGTGCATTTTAGATTAATATACTAAATAGCGAAACCTGTTTCAGTTATTCAAGTTCTGAATTAGAACTACTACATTACTGCAAAAATGCATATAACTTAATTTGACATAAATGCAGATGCAGCACTCTTTCTTACGGCGGCAGTATAGGGGACAAGCATTATAAAATACACATGGACCATGATATTAAAACGCCTGCTATTTTTGGTACAATTAATAAAAAAAACGAAAATGTAAAAAATATGTTTTTTGTGCTGAATGAGTATTCTCCATTTTTAAGATAAAAGACATTACCCGAAATGCAGCCTGTAGTTATATTTCATAGCTCTGATATAACTGCGGTCTTTTAAGTTTAATTAGCTTTTTAATTACAGTAAATGTACACTTTGTAAAACGTATGACAAAATGTTTTATAGCAGTAACTAATTTAACGTAAAGTAAACTAAATTTTCATTTATTTATATCAAACTATTTTGCTTGTCTATGTAAGTTTTGTTTATATCGAGAGTAGTTAAAATATTGAATAATCTCGATAAAGTAATAAGTCTAGCTTTAATATATAGATAATGTAAATAATTCAGTACAATTTCATTTCCATAAGTATCTATAATACATATATCCATTTATTTATATCAAATTATTTAGTTTAGAAAAATAACTCCTGTTTGTTGTTGTTTGCCTCTATTGTCCCAGTAGAATAGCAATTTATAGATTTTAAAAGTACTTTTACCAAGATTAGTACAGTACTGAAATCTCTCGATGTAATAAGTATGTCTAGCTTTAATATTTAAAAAAAAATGTAAATATTTCAGCCTATTTTCATTAAACTAACTGTATCTAAAATGCATATAAAAATATTACGTATATTGCAGATTCGCATAATCGCTCACAAGATCATTTGTATTTTTGCTAGAATTACATATTTCAAAATTTTCAGAATTTCGAAGTGATATTTTCATTGCATCTATATTTTCATAATATATTGAATACCAAATTTCAAGCATGGTTAATGTAAAATATCGTAGCATATTTTAGAAAACGTTTGAACTTTGCGATCGTTCTGTCAAAGATGTTGATTGGAATTACTTGAAAGCAGCTTCTGCAGTATTCCCAGATCTCTAAAATCAATAGGCGTCTTTTTTCGTTAATTTTTACCACACTAGTTATAGAAGAGATACAGAACGTGTACTATTTTATTATGGAATTAGAACGTAGATGTTTTTCAATTAGCACACCCATTTTTAATGATAATATAAGAATACGACCAAAACTTCTAATATAATTTGTAATAGTTTGAGGATTCTAAGATTTTTAAAATTGTGGATTTTTCAAATTGTGGAGGTAAAGGGTATCGAATTTTAAGAATTAAATGAAAGTCTCATATTTGCCTGTTATTTTTTATTTTTTTTGATGAACTTTGTTTAATTTGTTGGATTTGTTACTAGTGCATACTAGTTCTACAGATATTCTTGTAGTCTTGGTTAGGAACCAGTAACGATATCTAGTCGCACTTGACCAAAAAGGGATTAAAATAAAATACTTGAAATTGTGTTAATACTGTTACCAACTGAATATTAACTAAATTGTTAAAGATTAACGCAAAAACTCGCTTATTATAAACATTCTTTCACTTAGAATGGCAATGTTTATGATAAAGATATGATTAACTGATTTAAAGATATAAAATTGAAAGCATAGAATAAATATTAGTACTGGTACTAAATATAATTTTTTAAAAATGTATTTAAAACAGAAATTTCATTATGATAATCCTAAAACAAGCTAAAAAATTATATTATATGATGTATGTTGTGTCATTTTAAAATTGCCATTATACCTACTTGATATTAAATAGGTAGCTAAATATCTGTTATAATAGAAGAGTGACTAGGACATTAATTTTAGTATTTATTGTAGTTTCTGTAGATTATTTTGCTATCAGAGGAGAAGAATTGAAGACTTTATATTTTACTAAAGGTATTCCATTTTTATTTTCGCTACTGACGGTTGTACTGAAATCGTATTTTGTGTAAACGATCTGTGCCTCAAGCTTTTTAGTTCATTTGTACATAAGTATTATAATTTTCTAGGTATTTTAATTTAAGATCTCATTGACGTAGGTTTTAATGCTAAAGATCTGGTATTGGCCATATGATATAAGTTAATTTTACTTTCATTCATTCTCCTAGTTCGTTCAAAATGTGCGACCTAAAATAACTGAATGACATTGAAACATTTTTGAAAATTAATTTCAAACTGATATTTTTGTCTTTTTTTATTTGTATTAACCGCAGACAGTATCGTGACTAACACATATTTTTTATTTTACAAAACATCATAAAGTTTTTATTTTATTTTCAGAAGTATAATCAAATACGGTTTAGACTTTTGCGTCGAAGATAACTGACTATCTAAATTGCAAGGGCGGCTATAAAGAGTAGTGGTAGTTAAAACTACAGCTTTTACGTAAACAACAATCATATTAAATATAAGCAAATTTAAGATCCATATCGTTTTGCTATTTGTTTAATGTATGTAACAAACTGATTCAAACTAATAACATTTTCATACACATCTAAGTACCACGAGCTAGGTGGTACTATTACACAGAATAAAGGTAATGATTTAATGTGCATTTATTAAAAAAAATACATACTCAAATTTAAATTCCACTGATAAATTAGAAAGAGGTTTTACTTTTTAAATATCCGCGTTTTTTTCTGCTACTAAACTAGAAATAAATGTACGAACTATTTAGGGCTATATATAGATAAAAGTAAATGCAACATAACCACTGTGATGGTACTACCGTGTTCTCTATAAACGAATCTCAGCCTACTAACCCTGTTATACAGAGTAGTGAATTACTTGTTCAGCCATGGTATAATGCAACGATACATTGGGACTTCAGTCCCCCCTAATATATCCAAATATTTTTAAAAAATCTATTATTGCCAGACTTTTATAAAACATAGTAAATATGACTTTATTAAGGAATTTAAAACAGCTATGAATGGGTGTACCAGATCTATTAGCTGCACCAAATCAACAAATTAGTATGTACACAACTTAGTTTAATATGTTATCATGTAAGTCATTGTCTACAATTCCGTTAGAATTATAGTTTGTACTAGTTCAAAATAGTTTTAATTACTTATAATTTACTGAATTTTAAAGATAAGATTAATTTTAGCATTTGTATTTAAACGGTTCCGTACTTAAGTTATAAACATTCCATTACGTACTATTGTATGATTTTATGTTTGACTGTGCAATTTTTATACATTCCTTTTTTTATACTCATTTTTTATATTGTGATTTTTTAATATATTCCAGTGAAATATTTTAAGCTAATTTTGTTTTATTTGTATTTATTCACTTCTAAGAAACTTACATAGGTTAGAATAGGAAGTAATAATACAACAATAATTATATAAAAACAATATACTATATAGTAATACAAAAAAAAATGAATTAACGTATTTCACCTTCAAACACCTTGATAAAGATTTCATCTTCTGACATAACAGCATACTGCACAATCTTTTTCAGTTATTGTTCTAACCATTCGGTGCATTTAATTGTGGGATTCGCGGAACTGTCAAATGATAACTATTACCTTTTTGGACAAAAAATGTGTCGTTTCAGTAGACAAATGTTCATCTCGATTGTCACATTATAAATTGACAATTTTTAAATTAAAATGAGCCTCACTTTTAACAACAAAATATTGAAACATAGAAAATACATCTGCTTGTTTATCACGTATGAACGTCACCTCATCGATTTACCTTAGATCTTTGACCAACTGTTTATTTTTTAATTTCAAAAATTTAAATTTACCGATGTTTCCCAAGAGTTCATGCCGCAGTTGATAATTTTTATTTGCATTTGCACTATTATGTATTTATTACATTCCCATTATCCCATTAACGGCAAATTCAAGAGCAGTTAAATTGTTTAAAAACTTACCCATAATTACGGGCTTGCCCCTTTGTAAATAGTAGGTCCATTTTCATTAAAAGTAAAAGTCATACCAGCCTGTTGCATTCTTCCAACGGACAGCAAATTGTAAGGAAGCCTTGGAAATATAAGATATCCTCAAGAATTGAATGCTTTTATTACTGGTAACATTGATTGTTCGCTTTTTAGTTGCCGTTACAAATGTTCCCACTTTTTGCAAATAAAATTTTCATTGGTGTTTGTAGCTCGACGAAAGTGGTAAATATGTCGTCTCGTTGATGTTGATGGCTTTGATGATTCAAATGTTTGGACGGTTCTTTTTCTTTTATTGTTTTTAGATTTTAAACAGACTCTTCTTATAATAAAAACATTTTCTTTATGTGCCCATTTCTACCACAATGATAAAACTCTATAGTCGATGATAAGTGTTTTGGAATTAAAACGACGTTTTTGGCCTCCTTTAAAATGTTTTTAACGATAAATAATTTTGAATCGCCGAGGAGCTTCAAAGTTTGGTTTCTTTGGAAAAGTTACAGTTGTACAAGTACTATCGACCTGGAGAATTTTTGCACTTGATTTCCATTTGTTAGTTTTAGCTTGTAATCTAAAAGTTTTCTTTTTAGTTTTAAATTTCCATTGTCACTAATAAACACTCTCGGTTTTTGTCTGTAACTTCACGAATGACAATAGTTTATGAACTCACAGATACTTTTCGCGATAATTAAAAATAACAAGACACACACACACACACACCTATTTGGGCTCATAACCTATTAGGAAACGGACGGTGAAATAAAAGATGTTATTTTAAAATATTAAATATCTGGTTAGGGTGTAGGTGTCTGATACACATAAGCGACATAAGATAAGTAACTTCTACTGCACAAGTATTAAAACAGAATTTTATGCCATTTCGGCAAACATATTCACAAAAATCGCAGATCTGTGTGGTATCCTAGTTTCCTATCCTCACTATGTTTGTACTTTTACTTAAGCAGAATACCACTCGTAACATGTTTCCAAACTTCTCTTAGCATTACGGCCTTTATTTACTTACGGTGGATACGGCCTTCGTATCCTCTTCAGCCTATAATAGGTTATAAGTTGTAAGTTCGAGTACCAGAGTGTACTCAATCCTATATTAACACTTCGATCTACTTTCCTTACAAACTACACTTCTTATTTCTAGTATATTGCTAAACTTCTAATACATTAATTTAATGTAAAGTTCTGAGCTATTCATATAATTGTTTTCTTACTATTATTATAACAAATTAAACCAAACGAGCTTTGACTTTCTGTAAAGTTCATGATATATAAAATAAAGTTATTTATATTAAATCCAGTTTCTTAAAAACTCGTATTACCAATTAAAATACTATAATTGAATCCAGCTTTTATAAAATTCGTATTATTAAACAAAATACTTTCTTTTTAAATTAGCCCTTTTATATTGGCCAGGCACTATATTATTTTTTAATTGTCTTGGGCTCCATACTGTCTAGTCCAGGTAATATTCCGAAAACCCTACACATTTTATTTACTTTATCGTATCCTAGAAAGAATTTACTGCTTGTCACTTTCGTTGAGAATTAGGTTACTAGCTAACCTGTGTTTACGTTAGGGTCTATGCGGAGATTAACATATCGGGCAGTCTTCCGGTTCGTCTCGTCGCATGCAGACCTCTGTGTTGTTAACATAAGTGGTGCCACGTGTTCGGTTTTGCTGCTTTATTTCGGGGGGAAACGGGAGACTCAACCGCTCAGGTGGAAACTTACGACCCCGCTAGAAAGGGAGCATACGCTGTGAACGTGTGAGGCCTAGTTGTTCCTGCATTCTATCCCGTTCGTCTGCCGCAGTTCTACATAGAATATTAGCGTAACGGCCGCTACGTGGCGGGAGTGGGAGGGGTAAGGGGATAGCTTGAAAGAAAGGGTCATCTCGTGATATCAGTAGTACTCTCAAGGGGCACCTAGTGGAAGCCTAGATGCATTTCAAAAATTTAAAGAGGAATTATTAAAGTATTTGAAAGATTCGGGGTATTCGGGAGCCTAGAGCTCGCCATCCGGATATCCTACCGATAACGCCTCCAAACTGGACCAAGGTGCAGGGTCGACTTCGAGGGTCGCCGATTTAACGACTCTGAGCCCCGGACGGAGGGCAATCTGGCGACTGCCTCGTAGCAAAGCCAATAAGTCCTGTTATGTAACAGGCTAAACAGGAATGAAGAAGAAGAAGAACATATCGGGCGGTACTTAACCTATTAATTTAAACCTTTTTTTTTGCACAAAGTCTCTATTAATTAAGTTGAATTGAATGATTTTTTACGATCAATAATTACAATTCTGCAATACGGTGACGAATTGGGAATGCCTAAAAAAAGTATATGTTTTGTTAACATAAGTATAAACCATAAAATCACTTCATAAATAATTGTTTAACATGAGCTATTTACACAACTGGAACTCAATAACGTGTTCTCTATTAATTCTAATACGTTTTGTCAAATAAAGTTGTAGCTTTAAAAGTAGTTTCATGGTGTCACTCAAGTCTGCACTCATAACTTGTTAGAAATAAATTGATAGCATATATACCTTTAAAATAAACGGCTCTTGTAAAGAATTTTACCCATGGAATTTAACAAATTTAAAATATACATTTGAAAGATTACCTTTTTTTAATAATTCCTATACACAAAAATTTATGGATGAGGCACTTTTTCAAATTATATCCAAAAAAAACTAAGGTTTCGGAAGGTTGCACTGAACTTGTTTTTGGCGTATCGCTAAAAACATATTTTTCACAAACTTAATTTATGAACTACGTAAAAGACTGATTATATTATAATGCTTTATAACACAAAAATGATTATTTCTAACTAAAAATTAGAAGTTATTATTATATTAGACATTATTAAACGTTTTTAAACATAATTACAGCTGCTAAATAAAAAGAGAGCGACAGTGTCGTCTGTTGGACGGAAATCCAGTGTGCTGGGGATGCTACGTTGCCAAGATTATTTTATATATGATCTTTATAAATTATATAGGAAAAACAAAATGCATTTGTGGGTTGTGGATCGGTACTATCAGGAGCGCGAAGGCACTAGGTGGATTGGTACCGGGTTAGCACCAGGTTAGGCGCCGTAGGCGTTATCGTTGAAGCCCTAAAAGACGAACAACAGCGCAGAGCATCACTGGCGAAAGTCTAACATTCGGCATCGGCCCAGAGGGCCGATGTCGAATGTTAGGCTTCCGCCAGTGATGCACCCGCCTATTGATTAGTGTTGACCGCACTAGGTAGATTGGTACCGGGTTAGCACCAGGTTAGGCGCCGTAGGCATCATCATTAAAGCCCTAATATAAAAGACGAACGACAGCGAAGTGCATCACTGGCGAAAGTCTAATATTTGGGATCGGCACAGGAATCCACATGCGTTACTAACGGGAGACAAACATGAAAAATGTAATACAATACAATAATGTAAGTTTGGCAACAATGCAAGATAGCCTTTCTTCAAATTGTCATATTAAGGAATATAACGCGTTGGAACACAGTGAAAATATCGAATTTCTTTTCGGTTTTTTTAATAGAAAAAGTGGTTCATCCATTTCTTTTATTTTCTTAAAACAATTAAATGAAGGTAAACTTTCTATTTTATATTAAAAAATTATCAAATTCCGTGGGTTTAATTGTTTACAAGACCCAAATAAACTGTAAAACCTTTAAAAACCGCATCACTTTCCCATTGCTTCCTATACTTTCTCACATAATTTGCTTTAGATTGTGCCGTTGTATATTACAATTAACCCTCTATGGTATGGTGTATATTTAAATATACAAAATCTAATTTTTCGTACCATTGTCTCTTATGAGGCGCAAGCTGAACCTGCACGATGTATATCCTAAAATACATCCCAATAGCCGACACGCGGTCATTTGCGGTAGTGTTCGTTTGAAAATCGAGCGGGAAGTTCTGATGACATTTGAACTATTTCAAGGTTATGGCGTCTTACGAAAGTGCCGGTATACGTGCCTAAATATTTGTGTCTAATTTATAAACAAATTGAAAAGTAAAAATAGTTGGTAGTTAAGCAGTGTATATTCATTACGGTCGCGTAAATACAGCACGTGTTTTTCGCTTGAGGCGCGGTTTATAGCGTACGGTTTATTTGTATATCTGGATATACATTGTGCGATAAGGTGTTCTAACGTGTTTGTTGTTTGCTTTTTGACCGCAATGGATCCGAAGATATTTTATGGAAAAAGACATAGCGTAAAGGTGCTAACACCAGAGGTGGAGAGTAATGATGATTTTAGTAGTGACGACAGTGTTGAAGATGAAACGTTTCAGCCCAATTTGACAGAAGGTTGGTAGTATTTTTGTTTGATTAGGATCTAGCATTTTACTGTCGTTTTCTTTGATGCAGGCTCCAGCAGCAGTGAGGCAGAGTCGACTACTTCCGAACAGCAGGATTATGATGAAGAAGACGATCTTCCACTGGCAAGTTTTCTCACTAGTAATACATCTAGTGTTATCCAAGGTGACCGTAAATCGCAAAAACAAAAAATTGGGTTGAAATGGAAAAATTCAAATCAAGAGGCTGGTGAGACACCGAATTGGGGTACACAGTTGGTCCCTGAAACAGTTGTGGAAACTCCCGTGCAATATTTTTACAAATTAGTGGACGCAGATTTGTTGGAATATATTACAGCTCAAACTAACCTTTACGCAAACCAAACTGATATAGGAGTAAATTTTTCTCTAACTTCTAAAGAACTTGAACAATTCATTGGGATTTGTTTCTATATGTCCCTTATATCAGTGCCTGGAACTAGGCGATATTGGAGTAGTGCATGTAGGATACATCAAGTTGCAGATGCAGTGTCTCTACGTAGATGGGAGCAAATCAAAAAGTATTTGCACTTCGCGGACAATTCTACATTGCCAGTGGTTCCTTCGGACCGTCTGTTCAAAATTAGGGAAATAGTAGAACGCATAAGACAGAACCTGAAAACAATTCCAATGGAACAACACCTATCTGTAGACGAGCAAATAGTGCCATATAAAGGCAGAAGCGATTTGAAGCAGTACAATCCCAAAAAGCCAAAGAAATGGGGATACAAATTATTTTGTTTAGCTGGAGCAAGTGGAATTGTTTACGATTTTGAGGTATACTGTGGATCTACAGAACAACCGCAAAATTTACCAGATATAAGCGCTAGCAGCAACGTGGTTCTTCGACTAGCTGAGCGTATACCGAAAAACCAAAATTATCTACTCTTTTATGACAACTGGTTCTGTAGCCCTGAACTTCAGATCGAGTTAGCAAGAAATGGTATCCAGAGCGTGGGTACCATCCGTACAAACCGCGCACCACAAAATGGTTTGCCGGCTGATAATGTACTGAAAAAACAAGGTAGAGGAAGCTATGCTGAAAGGATTGCAACTTACCAAAACACTCAACTTCGACTTGTCAAATGGCAAGACAATAAAGTGGTGTCTTTGCTTAGTACATTTTCAGGTGCATATCCTGAAACAACTATAAAGAGATATGACCGCAAAAATAAAAAAGACATTATAGTAAAATGCCCAAGTGTTATACACGTCTATAATAAGTTTATGGGTGGGGTCGATTTGATTGATTCACTTTTGGCGTTGTACAGAACGAAAATTCGATCAAGGAAATATTACTTGCGCATCTTTTTTCACCTTATGGACATGTGTGCCATTATCGCTTGGCTTTTGTATAGGCGTAGCTGTAACGACTGTGGAGTAGCGAAGAAAAATCAATTATCTCTTTACGATTTCAAGGCAGATATTGCACAAAGTTTGTGTTGGGCTGGTAAAGAAAAGAAGAGAGGTCGTCCGTCGTCAAGTACAAAACCAACATCAATCACAAGAAAAAAAGCAAAATCTTCTGTTACACCAAATGTAGACTGCAGAATGGATCGAATGGATCACTGGCCCCAATATGCAGAAAAAACTGGAAGATGTAAAAATCAACATTGTCAAAAAATTACCAAAGTGACATGTACTAAATGTGAGACTTATTTATGTTTTGTATCAGATAGAAACTGTTTTCAACAGTTCCACATGTAATCTTTCTTCTACTTTCTTCTTTCTTGTTGTTCCATAATAAAGTAAAATAAATAAAATGATTATGTCGTATTTGGTTTTTCATTTAGAAAAATGACGAAATTGTATAATGTATATTTAAATATACACATATTTATTTTCAAAAAAAAACTGCAAAATTCATCAAAAAACATATAAGATCGCTTTTTAAACCAATTAGTATCATTAATATTTAAAAAAATAAATATAATTATCATTTTATACAGTGTGTACCATAGAGGGTTAAAGTCACTACGGTACAGTTACAAAGTTTCAAAAATACAGGAACAAAATAAGCACATTTTCAAATCGCCGTCCGTGGTTCTGCATAAACATAAAGAACTGCGAATAAAAACCCCCTATAATCCCCCATTTCATTTTTCCCCCCTGAAAAAAAGCCCAAAAATTTTGTTCTCCCAATGTTTTAAAAAAAGCCCAATTTTGGGGGAAATTTCCCCAATCATTGCTCTCGATGAATGTTCCTTTTACCTAATGCTTAACTTTCCAAACCTAAACGCTACTTCAAAATAATTACACGACAAACAGCTAGTTGTGGCTCGTACATAAGTGCGCGCATGAGCACGTGCCCTCCTCGAAAACAAGAAAAACACCCATTTATTATATTATTTAAGTATTAGCTATTTTAAAGAACTAACATTGAATTATAAGCTCTCTGCTTAATTAACGTCCCGCTAATAAGCTATTTGTTCTAATATCCCCTTACAAAAATCCGCCGCTAAACTAAGTGGTACTATCTCCCGGAGTCTATTATAGTTGATATATTTACTCAAATATGCCGCGAATAAATTGGATATAACTATGTTCCCCTCTCTCTTTAACTAACTCGGTGTGAACACCGCTCTTTTTCTGTTTCTTGTGGCACACATTTTTTTCGACGAGATATTTTTGTTTGGATCAGCATTGTCGGAAGTAAATAATTGACGCTTTTGGATTGTTTTATTATTATTAATTTATTTTTTAGTTCAGCGAATCAAAACCTTTTTAAGAAGCAGAATGAATGAAGAAAGGTTATCTACGTCATCTATGCTGTCTATAGAAAAAAAAATTAATTTTTAATAATTTAGTAGAAATAAATAAATTCCCAAAGCAAGACGCATGGACTTTAAGTATTGTACTTAATTAGACTATCGAATTAACCACTTGTAGCAGCTTGCAGTTACATACAAAAATTTCGTACAAAATTTCTGTAATTTTATATTTGATATGCCTTTTTTATACACTGGTAGATTTTTTTTATTGAGATTTATATCTTGTATTATAAACTATGCATTTGTAAACCCCCAAATATTATTTCGACAAGCGGCCCCTAAAACAGTAAGCCCCTTCCACTGCTCATTCATGTTTGCTTACTTTCCTGCGACTACGTATCCCGTATTCCTGTGTAAAGTATATTAAAGCGTTGTAAGAACACGACGAACACGTGTATGCAGGGTTGAAGCAATGTATCGATACACTGCCTATCAAAATATTGATATAACATGCGTGTAGTGCAGTAAGTCAAACGATGCATCTAACTGTCCGTCATTACATTTAATTTCCCTAATTTGTCTCTTTAAAAGCGCAGTGTTTTCCCCCCATTATTTTTCTATTGTGGTGATCGGGATTTCAACAGGCATAATTAATTAACGATACATTAAAGTGGTCGAAACACAAGAACACCTTTAATCTCAAAAGGTAGAAAATTGCTAAGTCCCGTGCTTCGCTGATAGCGTGGAGCAGCGAGACGAAACAAAGCCGGAGAACAATGAGAGCCATTTCCTGGCATCGCCATACGCACTATGTCGCCTGGTTTTACAGCTTTGCGCCGCGGACTATGGAAATTTTCCTCTGACGACCCGCCGGCCGAAAGCAGGCTCATCGAGCGCCCAAAAACCGGGCCATATATGGAAATGCACAGGGAAAGAAGCGCAAATCTGGCTATAAAAGCAGCCGGAGCGAGGAAATCAGCAGTCTTATTAGCGACTACCATTTGCTAAACGTCGTAATGCCCAAATGGAAAATCAGTTACTCTAAAAATCCAGTTTAAAGGGGAACCTCTGCCCAAATTCAAAATGTTAAATTCAATTTAAAAAGTTTCATTTTTTTAATTTAGTTTTTTTTGGTTTGCCTGTTAGTTTTGTCGTCCGCACTATGAACAAAAATTAAAATTGGATAGATTTTTGCGCGTACTTCAGTCCGGAATACAGTGTTAGGATTTATTCTCCGAAAAAAAACAATTGACTTAACGAGTAAGTAATATGTAAACCATTGTGCCTTGTGAACTTTTATTGTCATTGTCTATGTCGTTTGAAACAAATTGTGAACAATAAGCCGTAATTATTATTTAATAGAAATAGTGTTTTTTTTTTAAATCTCAGAATGTGTTTATGTTGGCCGTACTTGAAAATCCATCCTTAGACTCTAGGCTAGGTAGTAAATAAACGTCGAGTGGCCGGTCAATAACCTAATTCCGTATCAGCTGTTATACACTTAGGCCGTCGATGAGTGCGACTCGGTATTTAGCATATAGGGCACCCATCTCTCTGGATTCATTTTGCGATGCGAGGAATTTTGCTCACAGCGCGACAGAGTAGTATTTAGGATAAAAGTGGAATAAAGAGATTTAATTTTAAATAAAAGTTATAGTTTAAATTCTCTTATTAGGTTCGAAGCCGCAGGCTGAATTATTAACGTGTCAGACCGAATTAATAATTAGCTAGTTTAAATAAATGTTTAACAGAATGATAGAAATTAATTTAAGTATAAACTCACTTCATTCAGTGCATTTATATTAATTAATCGAAATTGAATTTAAGACAAGAATAGGAACTTATAAATAAAGCTAAGTTTTGTCAAGTGATTTGAACAATAGGTAGAAACATAAACTTCGTTAGGGAATTTAATTATGGTTAATAACGTTTAACAAAAAAAAAGAGGAATAAAAAACTTGATGAGTGCGTTTAGATATTTTATTGATTTGAAAATAAATTAGTAAAAAGGAATTTAGTCAGATGAACTTAAGTGTTTTATCTCGACTTAAGAATTATAGAAAGGAATAGTAAGGAGAGCCTATTGAGTTAAGACATTAGATGTTAGGTAGCGTATAAAATCTGACTATAAGATCTAGTGGAATTAAGTTAAGTTTTATCTGTTTGAAATAGTTAGGAATGCGGACTGGGTAACTAAAAATAATTCACTTTAATTAACAGTAGGAATAAATATAGGAAAGTGTACTAGATCAAATAATATTAACGAAATTATAATTGAATTCTTTACGAAAAGAAATAGTAGAATAAACTTTTAAAGTAATTTTAATTAAATGACTTTATTGGAAACCATTAAAGTTATTATGCCGTAAAAGCTCCCTTTCACTTATTACGTATAACAACATCATAATTAAAATTACCTTAGCTCCGAACCTGAATTAATGTCACTATCTAAAGAGTAAATATGTCAACTTAGGATTTAAGAAGTGTAGTTTTAAGAAGGGATAAATAAGGTGCCTGGTGCTACGGACCCTTGAAAGTAACCTGAAGAGGACCAACAACAGGGCCGTACTAGAAGTAAGTACATTATGGGCCATATTGGTAAGCTAAACTGTGTACAAACAGGTTACGTGTGTTGACCTACTAGAAAAGGGGATAATAAATAGAGTAGAGAAAAGTAGGCCACCACACTATGCTATGAAGTGGAAACGCTGCCCTTGTTTATATATAGATAGTTGTTCAACGCTACCTACTTGATTAAGAAATTACTGGATAAATTTGATTGTGTAAATTCATAATTGCCATTAATTATTAATGTCTTATATAGTGCTGTTATGACAAAATTTTAACTTTCTAAAAATATCAACGATCCATGTGATTTTAAAAAAACTCGGTCGTCTGCAATATGAAATAAATGCTTTTATTGATGGAAAATGCCACATTTTAAAATGGATGTTTTTAATGTGCTTATAATTTTGGTGGTAAGAATAAAAAGATCTTTCCGAAGAAGCGTGTACCAGAAAAAATACGGAGAAATAATACAAATATAAATGAGTTGATTTATGTACACATACTGTATAAAATTTAAGTTATTAAACACAACAAATTGGTCTGTAGAGTGTCTTGATAAAATTATTATACTTTATGTACATATTATTATACAAAGTACACCTTGTTTTTCTGACGACTTATTCGCCTTGAGTCACAAATTATTGCTGATTTGTAGATTTGCTTTTCTAATTTTAATATGGAGGTAAAATAATGCCCGATATTACTATTTGTATAGAGTGTTTCATATTTATTGTTTATTGGTCACTAGATTAAATTAAAAGTATTCTTAGTTAATTGGCTCAAACAAGAACAGAGTTTAATAAAGAGGGGTAATGAAGTGATATGATATCTTACACCGCTGTCAAATATTCTTATCATAAAAATAAAAAATATGTAGAGTAAAGTGACCAAATATGGAATACATGCTTAATATGGAATACTAATCCATTTCCAAAACGAGTAGCGCCATCTATCAGCTGAATACTAAAATAATATCTAACGTGCATTTTTGTATTGCTGCAAAGCTTTTATAGCCATATCTCAATTAGTGTACATCATACCTCCGTGAAACGTGTGCTGCTCCGAACGAAAACTTTTTAACTCGTAAGTATTTTTTATTTTCTAGCAAAATGTTTCGTTTGTATTGTTTTTTTTTTAATTGCATGCTTGTCCTCTAACATCATCGTTTTCTTAATGTCTTGATTATTTGAGTTAATTTTATTTTTTTGCCAAAAAACACGAGGTTAGAATTGATATGGCAATACTGCCTAATATGGAATATGTAAATATTCCGAATATGGAATGTATTCCATATTAGGAATATTTGGCAATATTTCGCAGTAGGTCTTTCTAAAATGAATCAATGTTTCTTTGTAGAAAGAAAATGTCATTCAATTCGAAAAAACGAAAGTGTTGGACGGATGAAAGGATGTTGGCGGCAATTACAGCAGTACGAGAAAAGCAAATGGGCTACCTAAAAGCAGCCAAAGAATTTCAGGTACCCAGAACCACACTATTTCGTCTGTGTCAAAAAGAGGGCAGACCTGATGATATTTTACAAACCAAGTTAGGTAGGAAACCTGTGTTATCATCACAATTGGAAGACGAGCTCGAGAGGTACTTGCTGGAAATGGACAAGCATTATTTTGGGTTGACAAGAATGGATGTTAAGAGATTGGCTTATCAATTAGCAGTTTCAAACGGACTTAAACACACATTTTCGGAGCATATTCAGCGTGCTGGACAAAAATGGCTAAAGGCTTTTTTGCGGAGACATCCCAGGTTAACTATTAGAAAACCGACCGGAACTTCATTGGCACGGGCTCTTGGATTTACAAAGGAGAATGTGGACAGATTTTTTGATCTTCTGGAGGCAATAATGGATGAGCATAACTATCCGCCAGATAGAGTTTTTAATACCGACGAAACTGGTTTAAGTATCGTACAATCCAGGTGTAGCGAAGTTGTTTCGCTAAAGGGGAAACGGCAGGTAGGAACGTTAACGTCTGCTGAGCGCGGCTCACTTGTCACTGCAATCTTATGTATGAGCGCTGGAGGTGTTTTTGTCCCCCCTTAATGATTTTTCCTAGGAAAAATATGAGCACCCTGCTCGAAAAAGGTGCTCCGCCAGGAACAATTTTTGCTTGCCATATAAGCGGCTGGATTCAAACTACAATTTTTACGGATTGGTTTAAACATTTTATTTTGAAAGTAAAACCATCAAAAGATGACCCTGTACTGTTGATTTTGGATGGACACACCCCTCACACTACAAAACTTGTATTTTTAAGGTTGGCAAAGGCAAACTACGTAACCGTTTTAAGTCTACCACCGCACACATCTCACAAAATGCAACCTTTGGACAAGTCTGTAATGGGTCCTCTCAAGACGTTTTACTCTGAAGAGATCCGCATTTTTATGAGACGGTATCAACGAGCAGTTACCCAGTTCGATGTTGCCGAAATTTTTGGTAGGGCCTACCTCAAAGTACAGAGTGGTGTATATGCCAAAAAAGGATTTGAGGCAACTGGTTTGTATCCTGTCAACCGAAATATATTTGACCAATCAGAATTTCTATCTATTGAGCTGGAACACGAGGAAAACGCCGGGGATGGTGCCAACATGGATCAACCTAATTATGTTTCTCCCAAAGCAATAATGCCAGTGCCAACACTTAAAAAAAAGACTGGAACTAGAGGGAGGAAACCAGGAAAAGCGGCTGTCATAACATCGTCTCCGTATCTCAAAGACTTGGAAATTTCAATATCCATAAGCGAAGAAAAGAAAATGAAAGTTACCAGAAATCTGGCAAAAGTGGATAACACAACAAATAAAGAAAATAAAAAAATAAATTTAATTGAAGCAGGACCGAGTGGATTAGCGGTTACCAGAAAACAACAACGGAAACGTTTGTCATCTAGCTCATCAGATGATTCAGATAACATTCCTGATTTACATGATTCTTCTGATGATGATCGATCCAACGAATTACCCAAACAATCTCCGGACGATAACGACGTTGCCTGCATATTTTGCTACAGCAATTATTCCGAAGATACTAGTGGAGAAACCTGGATCCAATGTATTTTGTGTAGTTATTGGGCACATGAAGATTGTTCAGGTGCATTGAGCGAATACTTTGTTTGTGATTTCTGCGAATGACTTTTATTTAGGCCTTGTTTAGAAAAGCTATTTTTAAGTAATTTTTTTTGATTTTTTGTTTTAACTTTGCTTATTTCCCGTTATATTTGGAAAGCAGATCATCTTTATGTATTATAGGACCATATTTGTTTGAAATAAACGTTAACTTCACATTGTTCATTTATTTAATAAGGTATTTCATATTAGGCTCACTTTTTGCCGAACAAAAATATTTTGACTTTTTGTTTTTTTTCTCGTAATTTTCGTACTGAGAAATATAGAATATTAAAACGACATAAATATGTTAAGATCTTCCTTAATAAATGACTACAGCAATAAAACAAACCAATTCTGCCAAAAATAAATTTTTTGGACATAAAAAACAAAGTGGTATTCCATATTTGGTCACTTTACTCTACTAACAGGGGTTCACAAATAGTTTGTTTTGGAGATACAGTGTGTTGAAAATATATATTTTTAAACATATCAATTTGAAATATTTCACACATAGATAACTCAATGCAAGAAATTTTTGACGAAAAAAAAGACAATTAAATACTACTTCCGGTTTTACTGTGTTTGCATTTTTTTTTCCATTTTTTGGAAAATTAGATTTTGCCGCTTTATGAGAAAAAATTCATTCATTACATATATACTGTCTTTTCAAACATTTATATTAGGCACCATTTTCTTTCTCCATATTGGTATCCTACTAATATTTTACCAATTTCTGTCTAGTATTTTTTACGTTGACACACACCGCCATTTTGTTCGATCATAGTGAATTCATACCAGTTTATCCCTCTATCATAGTTAATTTTTCTGCAAAATTTAAGGTCAGTTGAATAAGAAGAATATAATATTTTAGTCGATTTTTTAAATATTTTATTTGGCCGCCATTTTATTTCGTCATCTTGAATTTTTATCAAAATGTTACCAGGTCACCCTTAAAGTTTGACCAAAATTTGGAGTCAGTCGGATTAACAGTTGTTTAGCTATGTCACGAATGACAGACAGATCGACGGAATTGAGAAAATTTAGAGACCCTGAAAAGCAAAAATCTGAAAGAAAACTCGGAGTGTCATTTTTCATGATTACAATCCTTTACGAGGGAAGTATAAAAGGTAATTTTACTGCAAAAATTACTGGAAAAAACAGTAATTTACCTTTACCCGGAACTTCCCTCGCTATGATTTTTTCCATTTGTCAGGAACAGTGAAGTGACACCCAGAGGGTGTGTTATTTCACCCCATTTGGCGATTTAAACTATGAGATCTTAAAATTTTAACACATAGTCGCTTTAAATGACAAAAAAAATTAAAAAAAAGAAGATATATCACACCCTTTGTGATATTTTAATGAGTTTTTATAGATGTGACGTTAACAAATTTTAACTATTCACTGTTTTGGCTCATCATATTTCTTCTTTGGATTTCCTGTGCTCACCTGACTAAGTGGCACTGATGATAGCGAAAGCCGAAAGCGCTCTCCTACATTTCTTATTAAATAAAAAATTGTACGAAATACATAAGTGGCTACATTCCCATTTCCCCAAGATTTTTTAAAAATTTTATTTGGCCGCCATTTTGTTTCGCTATGTTAAATTCCTACCACAATTTTTCTCTATATCACACTTAATTCATGCACAAAAATTGAAATTAATTTAATTAATAATATGGTCAGGCAGATTTTTTTAAATATTTTCTTAAGGCGCTATTTTGTATTATTATTTTGGATCCATATTAAAATGTTACCAGTTCATTCCTACGCAACACTTGATTTTTGTGCAAAAAAAGTAATTAGCCAAATTAGTTTGTTTACTAATCATTTTTTTACATTTCTAAATGGTTTTCGTTACCGATCCTCTTGTTGTTATGTTAGGTATATTATTATCTATCTACATTTTTTCAAAAACTAGAAACTACTTCAATCTCGTCGCTCCCGCTTGCCCCCACCTAATTTGTATGTTCATTCATAAACTAAGGTTCCCATAATAGACTCCAGGTATTAGGAGCTCTCGATGACCACGGTCAGTGTTGGGATTGCTATTACTATTACTTACTACTATTATTTTTTGATCATCGAAGCGCCGCGCGCTGGCCGCCGATGTAAAGTATAAATTAAATTTAAATATTTAAAGACTCTATTAGGTATTTTTATAAAAAATAATATCAAAATAACTACACTTCTGGAAAAGTCAGTGGTATGGTGTGTGCTGCCAAACACTACAAAATTACAAGGTACAAATTATCTCATAACTTTTTTAGATTTCCCAAGGATATAAGATAGGTTTTTTTTTAAATGTTATATAGTTTCCGATATACAATAAAAATTTCCAAAAACTTTAAGATAGATGCTAAAACCTCTCTAAATACGCTATAGCCTACTAATATAATAGCCATATTCATATTTTAAAAATAACTAAATAAACTTGATTACTAAGTGTGTATATGTTTTGGGAGCTCCCGACAATAAAAATGAAGTTGTGGAAATTACAGACAAAGTAGCGGCCGAACGATCGATAGCGAAGTAAATAAGATCGTTTACATTCCATTTCTTCTGTGGCATGTTTTATTAAATGTAGGGATTTTTCAAGATCGCGTTTTTAATCCCGGGATTTTCGAAACTGTAAACCGATTTCGAGATTCCGAAACTGAAAGCCTTAAATGCAGGAATTATTTTTTCATTGAATGTCTTTTAATTGATTTGTCTAAAAATATTCAAATTTGTTATGTGGGCAATTACCTACTTAGATTGTAAAAAACTTCTAATAATGTTTTTACTTTCGTAAAAGGGAACTATTGTAATCGTGAAAAAAATCACCATCCGAAATTTTCTCAGATTTTTACGTTTCAACTTTTAAAATTTTGGTACGAATCCAAAATGGCGGAACAAAATGGCGGCTTAATAAATTATTTAAAAATTCAGCCTGAAAAAACTACTAATTAGACTAATTTCACATTTTGTACAAGCATTAAATGTAATATAGAGACCAATTGGAAAGGCTATAGTACAATTTCAGACGACGGTACAAAATGGCGGCCAAATAATTTTATTAAAAATCAACGTAAAAAATCTTATTCAATTGACTTTAAATTTCGCAGAAAAATTAAATGTAATGTAGAATAAACTGGTACGAGTTCAAAATGGGGATGTCCGTCAATTTAAAAACTACTTATTGAATTGATTTTAAATTATGTCCAAAAATCAAGTGTGGCATAAGTAGAAAATGATAAAATATTGATAGGAATCCAATATGATGGAACAAAATGGCGCCGAAAAAAGTATTTGAAAAGACAGTATATATGTATTGCTAACTGACTATGCACTGAACTAAATTGAGTCACACTTCACTATTCCTAATAAAATGAAAGATTCATAGCGAAGGAAATTCGGGGTAAAGGAAATTTATCGATTTTTCAATTATTATTTGCATGTCATGTAAATACGTATTGTAAAATTTTCATTCACTGGTTTAAATTTTGTTTTTAACAAACTTTTGTGAGGTTCACTTGTATGTAACTAACTATGTATATGAATAAATATAGGAAGTCGATTTTAACAGATTTCTGATTTTATTGTTGGATCGATTTGAAATTTTGTAAGCGTACATAATTCTGATGATAATATAATAATTTGCTACCATCGGGCTGATGGATGGTTGTGGCTTCTTTGGTTTCACAAAAAAGTAGCAAAGTGTTGTGAAAACCGCATCTCTCTATTTTCAGGAATAAGGGAGATACCCCGCAAAACCATCGATTTTAACCTACTTCTAAATGTTGTAAAGATCTGAATTAAGCCTAAATAATTCGGATGATAATATAACAATTTGGTGCCATCGGGCTGATCGATGGTAACAAATGGTACCGGTCGATTTTAACCTACTTCTAACTGTAAGGATTTGAAATTTTGTAACTATATCTAATTCGGATAATAATACAATTTGGCAACATCGAGCTTATCTGATCAAACTCGATGATAACAATCAGCTTTAACCTACCTCTAATTGTTGTGTCGAGTTGAAAATTTATAAGTGTGGGTAATTCAAATGGCAATATCAAAATTCGGTAGCGGATAGCTGATCTGACCAGCTCGATTGTACCAAATTCTACACATGGTGACAGCTAGTAAACCCCTTTTTTTTGGGCTCATTTGGTTTGTTTGGACGAGTCTAATACATAATTTGGTACCACCGAGTTCATCTGATCAGCTCGATGGTACCAAATGGTATCGATGGCCATTTGGTTTGTTTTGACGAGTTCAATACATAATATGGTACCGTCGAACCTAAAGTTTGAGCTAATATGTTTTGTTTTGATGAGTTCAGTAAAGTGTGTAAAAAGTAAAAAATAATTTAGTTTTAAAAAAACAAAAAAAGAAGGTTTTGTCAGTACCGCACTAAAAAGTACAAAATAATGTAATGTTGTCGAAATTAGTTAAACGTTCATGCTTCTCAAAGAAACGAAAAAGCGAATCACACTTTTTCGCATAGTCATTATATATTTTAATAAAATTACATTATTTTGTACTTTTTAGTGCGTTACTGACAAAAGTGTGTTTTCTAGTTATTTTAAACTATAATTGAACCGGGGATCACATATGGTTTTATTTATTGGCATTCAGTGTTGCTCGCATTGATAGCATCAAGCATGTTTGTCATATTAGCATTAAAACTATTATTTTTATCTAATCTTAGAGCAAGAAACTGGGTCATAGCTTGAAGCAGAGAAGATCTTTTAGATAAAATAAACGATCTACATAAAAGTCAGAAGTTATGTAGATTACACTTGAACGATCCTCTTACTGGATATTACAAAAAATATAAACGGAATTTGCGGACCACAAGACCTGTGAAAATCAGAAACATAATATTCCATTTTTCTGATGTGAGAGAGTATAATAGTATATAATATTTACGTTTTTCACACGCACGCCAATGGCAGAAGTGAAATGAATATAACATGCGCTAAAACCCTTTCTACATGATACTAAAACACAAGGTTTTCAAGTTTAGCAATATAAGTGATCTGACAATAATATTAAATTTTAACCTTGCCCTTATTCTTTCATAAATCTCTAAAAACTCAAAGCACTCTGTATGTGCATAACTACTATGTATACTCTAATTTTTTAACATAAATATATTAAGCTTGGTTAAACATTACTCACAAAATATTTTAATAAGATCCTGGTGAGAATAAATAAAAATATTTCGAGTACATCTCTGAGTTCTCCGCCCAGCTAATGAGGTTCGAGTAAACACGTTTATGAATGAACATTCCAGGAGTGCGGTATCTGATTGGTTGTTAATCTGTGCTATTACCGTATTACAACATTGGAGAAAAGCCTAATAATCTATTACATTTTACGTTTCAGTAAAATTCCCAAATTTAAAGGACATTTGCTAAAGTTTTATAAATAACTTTATACAATAAAAAATGTACAGGGTATCCGAATTTTGATGGTTTTGCGGGGTATCTCCCTTATTACTGAAGATAGAGAGATGCGGTTTTCGTAACAATTTGCTACTTTTTTGTGAAACCACAGAAGCCACAAACAAATTTTTCCTATCTCTTTTCGTTTTTGAGATACAGGGTGAAATTGAAAATTTTGCGTTTTCAGGTACCACTCGTATCTCGATGGCCTGACAACTTACCGAAAAGGTGAAAACTAACATCGATAGAGTTTTTTGCGTAGAATCCAGTGGAGTAGTCAGTTTTTGTTTAGATACTATCGTTTTCGAGGCATAGACTAAAGTTTGGTTTTTTTAAATGGGATACCCTGTATATTTTTTAATATTTGGTTTCCACCCAGTTTTAGCTTCTCAAAAATATATAACACTTGATATTTATTTCAATCCGGTACCGTCAATAAAGTCAATTTAAAGAAATTTTAATCTGTTTTTCTAGTAGGCCATGAAAATTGTGTTAATTTTCTAAATCTGAATTATCTGTACCAAAGTTTGTTATATTATAATTAAACAATACATCAACAAACAAAGATACATACCTACTGTTTAGTATTTACCCTGGACAACACAACTAACACAAATATTTAAAAAATCACATAAAAAAATATATATACCTATTATACACTAAAAATGTTTTATTTACAACAAATGACGTTGGATTTAATACTTTTCTAATGTTGACAATTGTGTTGTTTGAAAATACTTACAACTATTTAATTTATCCCTTGTACCAAAGATCTGTTTTAAATAAAATAAGGCGGCCATGACTTGATTAAACAAAAGAATATATAGATTATGTTGAACCATTGTAGAAACTAATTGACATTTGGTATTGTTGAACTATTTTAACCCTCCGGCAGGCGCGCCCTATTAAATCTCACGAGCGGGACGCCGGCGCCGCGGTACTTTATACCGCAAATGAAATAAACGCCACTGTCTGTCATTCTTTAAAATATACTTTAAAATTATTTTGAATAATAAACAAAGTAATGATTCTTACAACATTTATTTATAAAATATAAATCCTAATACATATAAAACGATAAAAAAAACAGTTTTGGGAAATAAAAGCAGTTAAAAACAAATATTTTGCAATACATGAATATAAAATTCACACTGAAAAGTAATCCTTACGAAACATAACATAAAACTTATATGTGATTTTTTCAAAAATAAATAATCAGTCCTCCTCCATAGGCGGATGACGGCAATTGCACTGTACAGTTTTCTTGCTGTGTACCTTTGCAGACAAATTGTTGGCAAAAATCACAAGTAACTGTATATACTACACCGCCCACTTCGATTTTGGTTTACTGCCGGTTTTTTACTACTACCGTTCGATACTGGGAAAGATATTCATCTACATCTTTTGGAAGGGTTTTTATTTTGGCTCGTTCCCTCAGATGATCTTACATTAAGGCCATACTTAATTCAGTTAGGTATTTTCGCCTTCTAGGTGGTTCTTCTAACGTCTAATGTTGTTGAAAATTATTTCAGAATTTATTCCTGCAATATCTAACCTTCGGAAAAAAATTGCCAGGGGCCATCTCCTAGTTATTCTTTTTGTCCTATTATAATCTAAAATTATATATGGTTTGTTTGTTATTTCTTCAGTTTCTCCTGTATCGTGCATAGAAGAGAGTAAGATGACAGCTTTATTTTTTTTTGGTGACATACGAGACTAGGGTCATGTCGTCTTGAAATCCGAATAGGGAGGACCCAACCGCACGGAGTTTATTTGGAAGAAATTCGTTTGGAATTTCTTTTTTATTTTTCTTCATAGTACCGATCAACGTAAGCCGTTTTGAAGAAGATATTCGGCCAAGGGGTAACTGGTGTAGTAGCTGTCGGGAGTTAAATTTCTCTTTGAATTTTTTATGGGATCGACTAACCTGTCGAATGGCTTATTAGACGACTTGTATGGCCCCTCTCGTTGAGTCCCGCAGTATATTTCAAAGTTCCAAGTGTAGTATGTCCTGCTGTCACAAAGCGCATATATTTTTATGCCATATCTGGCTGGTTTTTGTGGCATGTATTGCACAAAACTGCATCTTCCTCGAAATGAATGAAGCATTTCGTCAATCGTAACGAATTCTCCTAAGCTGTAATTGTCCATACAATTATTCACAAAACTAGTATATATGTCTCTGATAGCGGCTAGTTTGTCAGTAGTTTCACGATCTTTCCTATTAGTAATATCGACAAATCGCAGAGCACGAAGAATAAAAAGAAATCTTTTATAACTAAATGCAGCCCATAGTCTAATCATTCCAGTTCCATCTTTCGTTCACATGATTTCCTTTTTTTACTGCAATAAGATAAAGTACTCCAAATAGTGCTTGTATTTCTGCCCGAGAAGTTAGTTTAGAGTCTCTATTTCTTTGGTAAGGAACATCATTTCTTCTATTTTGAAGGTATATGTTGGTACACATAACGATATTGTCAATCATATATTTAGTTATAAATCTCAAAAATAACTCCAATTGACTTGATACATTTTTTGCTGGACCTTTGGACCCAGGTAATACCTCGACAATATTTTTAGCACTAGTTTTATTGCAAACAGCTACTTGAGTGCTTTTCCAAATGGTTTCGTCGTCTTTGCCTATATAAAATTGATAAACTTGTACTTGTCTTTGAGTTACTGGTTCCATATTAACATCATCTTCAGGCAGAGATTGTTTCCTCAATGATTTCATCTTCGCCATAGCTCTCATCCTCAAAGTCGACGACATCTTCCTCAAGATCTGATAAATCGGACAAATGTTCTGCAATCTCTTATAATTCTTTATCACTGAGGGGGGCCTTTTTTCTTTTCCGATCTCTAGAATATAAAAAAAACGTAATTCTCAATACATGTTGAGTTTACAATATAAACCGAATTTCAAAAATATCGCTGTCAGCTATACTTACAACTTATGCGCAATCTCTTGCAATTTTTTATCACTGTGGGGGGTCTTCTTTTTTTTTGATCCCTAAAATATCAAAAACCTAATTATTAGTGACGCTTGTCTCTCTCTCTGCATCTGCATTGGTCTACAATTTTTTTTTTATAAAACATAAATAATACATTTATTAAATAAATTTAAAAAAATACTAATTGACAGGGCATATTACAGTTTTACACCCCCCTTCAAACATTTTTAAATCCGGCACTGGACGTTTAAGTTTACGATATACACCGAAATTCAAAAAATAACGACAGCTAACAACTATACTTACATTACTAGGCGCGCTGCGGCACGTAATACCGCAATCAGGCAGCTCCCACTTCAACACCCCGACCGAAACTAACAAAAAATTTAAATCTGCGCAATTGGCGTACCACTTGTTCCCTGAGATAGTGGAGGGAGCATATCAAGATGGACAGGGGCGTACAATAAACAGTAGTAAAGAAATCCTGCGCCCGCCGGAGGGATAATCAAATATTGCCTTTGTCCATTTATTAAATATCAAATGGCTACGAATTTCGAAAACTTGGAGAAATATGATATGCTTGTTTGTTTTATACAGTGCCAGGAAAATCCGGATCAAGCGTCAGAGATATATCTAATCCGGTAAGTGACAGGAGTAATACTAAGTAAACAAAATAACTTTGCTTCTTAAACCAGGGCTTTTCGGAACTAGTGATAGCCGATGTAGAAGGACTCTCAGTATTTTTGAAAAACAAAAGTATAGATAATAATAAAACTTTAGTTTTGTGACTTTTTTTCAGAATAATAATATTAATATTTCAAATTATGCCTATCGTTCCTAATAGGCTACAATTGTGTCCAAAATTATTAGAAGCAAATTACAGCATTACAAGCATATTACTGCAGCAAGTCTGTAACATGAAAGATACGATGTCACTAAATTTCCAATAAAATTAATTGTAATTAAAATATTTGAAAAGTAGAATAGCAGTTTTGTTGATAAGTGATATGTCGTTCTATAGTTTATACATCTGTAAATAAGCATTTATTCCTTATAGATACCCAGAACGAAGACAGACCGATAAGAGAACATTTTCAAGAATAAAAGTAAATCTGATCAATCACGGATCATTCAAAATTCCGCGACCGAAATCATATTACAAAGAAAATCGGGAAACTAAAGAGATTAATGTTTTATCTGCCGTTGCAATCAATCCGTCAACTTCCTGTCAAAAAGTCGAGGATGAAGTGGGAGTACCTAAGTTAACAGTGCAGACTATTCTAAAAAAATACCATTTCAAACCATATAAATATAAGGTAGTGCACCATTTGCACCCGGGAGATGCACAGCGTCGCATAGATTTCTGCAATTGGTACATTCATATGACTAATACCTAAATAAATTTCGAAAGAAGAGTTATATGATCTGACGAGGCATATATCGCAAGTGCCGGTATTCTAAACCGACACAATAATAGATACTGGTCCAAAGAAAATGAACACGTTATATTTCCACGCGAACAACAAGGCAGGTTTGGATTTAGCGTGTCCTGCTTTATCCTTGGCACAAAAATAAGGTATGTCATTTATAACGGTAGTTTTACTGGAAACGGGTACCTAGATATACTGGAAAATACGCTTCCTGATTTATTAGATAATATTTTTTTTAGAAAATGAATTTCCAGGTCGCTGGATTGGTACAAATGGGGCTGTAAGATAGCCGCCTAGGTAGCCAGATTTGTCGGTCCTAGACTTTTTTCTATGGGGATATCTTGAAGGCATCATCTACCAAAGGCAACGCCACACGATCGAAGATCTACAAAACGACTCAAGAAGAGCCTTAAGATATTTACAAGCTCGCCAAATGATTATGCTTAACGCACTAAGTAGAATAAGAAAGATGTGTGATATGTGTATAAGGTATAATGGGAATCAGTTCGAACAGTATCTGTAATTTCTACACCCATCATAGCCTTTTTTTCTAATTTAGTCAATAGTAAGTATTTGACAGAATACAATTTTATTGTAAACATTTTTAGTTTATAATATGTGTTTTTAGTACATTTCTTAGTTGTTTGTGTGTTTCCCTAGCGTAAAAATTAAATAGTATAAGTCTTTGTTAACTGACTTATTGTTTAATAATAATATTATAACAAACTTTGGTACAGATAATTCAAATTTAGAAAATTAACACACAATTTTCATGGCCTACTAGAAAAACAGATTAAAATTTCTTTAAATTGACTTAATTGTCGATACCGGATTGAAATAAATATCAAGTGTTACATATTTTTGAGAAGCTAAAAATGAGCGGAAACCAAATATTAAAAAATATACAGGGTATCCCATTTCAAAAAACCCAACTTTAGTCTATACCTCGAAAACGATAGTAGCTAATCAAAACGTTACTACGCCACTGGATTCTATGCAAAAAACTCTATCGAAGTTAGTTTTCACATTGTTGCCAGGTCATCGAGATACGAGGAGTACCTAAAAACGCAAAATTTTCAATTTCACCCTGTAGCTCAAAAACGAAGAGGGCTAGGAAAAATTTGTTTGTGGCTTCTTTGGTGTCACAAAAAAGTAGCACAGTATTGCGAAAACCGCATCTCCCTATTTTCAGTAATAAGGGAGATACCCCTCAAAACCATCGAAATTCGGATACCCTGGACAGTAGTTTACTGCTGCGAATTGACGACACAAAATAATTTTAATGAGGTATACGTCATATTATAGTTTTTCCCTCCAAATTCAATTAGCTTTCCCATTACTGTTGTCCTGTAGCAATTGTATTGGCTAAGGTTACCGGTATGTATAAACTGATTACTGTGAGTTAAATAAAATTTCATTTCAACCTGCTAATTATTAACTTCTAAATGAGATATATGTTGGAACAAATTATAAAATATTAATGTTAGAACAATAAGTTTCAGAGGGTAAAGTTAATATGTTTAAAGTGTGCTGTTTGTACCAATCTATTTTAAATTCAAACCTTTATTTCCAAGTATGAACATAGAAAAATTAAGTAGCGAATGGCATGTGTTGCTACACATGATTTTCTAAAAAAAATGTGTAGATAAACCAATAGAGGAATTTTAGCTATAATATTTTCTACTAAAGATTTAATGGCAAATTTCATGTTTCTTAATTTAACTGATTGTTTCATTCAGGCAGCTTTTGCTTTGCCACAGAACGAGTTTCTTCAAATTTAAATTTGATAAAAAGAAAAAATAGAAATCGACTTCAAATAAAAACATGTCAAGGGCTTTTCCATACCAAGGCATTAATATCAAGTTAATGTTATAACTTTGAATCTTCTCAGCACCTGATAGAATTGAGTATTAATACAAATTTAGAAGACGATGAGGAAATAAAATTAACGTTTCAATTTATTGACTGTCCAAAAGAAGAGCTATTCGCCTGATTGATGATCCAAACATCACGAGGAAGGTTGGGTCACTAGATCAGCATCTGTTTTACAGATAATATAGTTCTGGAAATACACCAAGGCAAATTCCTTCTTTATCTAATTATATTTGAGTAGATGAGACAGAAAATTACTAGAAAACTGAACTTTGTTACTTAAAATACTAAGTGTCAGTTTTAAACCGTCAAATCATTCAAATTAATCAATGCCACTCAATATCAAAATATGAAGGTTTATTTAATTATAATTATTTGAATTTGTTAATTTAAAACGGTAAACCGATTTAACGATCAAACTAAAGGTTATTTTGAATGTTTCATTTCAGACCTAAAAAGATCACTACGAATCCACGGGAAAAACTTACTTGCAAGTAGCTGCCGATGCAATGAAGATATCGGAGATAAGCATTTATCTGTTTAGGAAATCAAATACATGTACCGATCGCCAACGATTTCGCAAAAAGAAAACAAAATTACATTTTTAATATACAAAATTAACTGTGAGCGTTTTTCCGAAGAATGGCCCTATTTGTCCTGTACCTCAAGGCTTGTTTATGCTTGGATTTATAAAATTGATTTTAGATCTAAAACAAATAACAGAGTACGAGAGATCCTAGTAGAACTTCCATCTATTCGTGGCAGACGTACCTTTTCCTCAGAAACTAAAAAAGAGAAAAATGTGCAAAATTTTAAACCGGTGTTTCTTGATGAAACTTCGATTTTAGTAAGGGTATTAATAGGAAGACATGGCAAGATGGCACAATAACTATTTCTAATAAAAAAAGCAAGTAAGGGAGTGAAATATATAATCGTCCATACTGAAAATAATGAAGGATTTGACGAAAACGCGATACAACAGAGACAGACATTATTACGATAACATAAATGCCTTAAGTTTCGAGAAATGGTTTAAAACACAACTTATACAAATTTTAAGTCAACCATCCCTTTATTATAATGAACAATGCTAGCTATCATTCCATTACCCTGCACAAGTTGGACAACAAAGAATCTTGTTGAATGATTAACATTTAAGAGAATTGATTACCCAGAAAACGCTATGAAAGATGATCTTTCGAAAATAATTTTACTGCAAAATCCCCAGAAAAAAATATCACTTAGAAATTTACTTAGAAGAACATGGTCATAAAATTTTAAGATTACCGTTTACGGCCTTATCATTGCCAATAAAATGCAATAGAAATGGTGTGGTCATAAGCTAAACGATATTATGACGCTGAAATTTTGAAAGCTAAAAATAACACCGCAAATGACGTTCTTCGGGTATGGTCCATGACGCTAAATACAATTACGAATGAGCTCTGGAACAATTACCTACATCTTACCGAAAAAGTAATATTTTCTGAGTGGGAGGTAGAAAAATATACAGATGCTTCATAATTTTATATGAGTTTTTTATATTGTTTTTTAATTCAATTTAAACACCTAACATTCTTCGTTTGAAATTGATATCTAATCTATAATTAATTATGAGCAAGAAAAAACCCTGTTTGCTTTTCAATGCATCTTACTTTTACATGGGCATTAATATTAATACACATTTATTTGAATTGTCTTGTTAGTTACTCGTAATGCTCCTCCATCGTTTGCGTTTCTATTCCTATAAGAGGACCGTTAATTTTTAATTTCCTCGAACAATATTTTGAAAAATTGCTGCAACCTTCCTCCCCGCTTCAAAAAAGGGCTTTTTCGAGCACTAAAATATTAATACATTTGAATGTATTAATATCAATAAAATTAAATATTTTCCAAAACGGAACAAAAGGGGTTGTGTGCCTCACAAAATGGGGTCATTTGGGGTGTTTAAATTTTAATATATTGTATTGTTACCTGCGTGTAGGTGTATCAATTTTCGTATCTCTACAGGAAACACGAAAGGATGAAAAATTTGCCTGCAGATTTGAGACTATATCGTTCATTCCATGTGGCAGATTTTAGATTTATTTCAGTGGAGTAGAAACAAGGTATGTTACATTTTCGTTATGAAGTCTCGTAGCGCAGTCAAATTCATTGCAAATGATGTGTGTTTGAATCCCGGTTCGATGACTTTTTTTAACATATATATTTTTGTATATAGTTGTGTTTTAACAATCGGATTAAAACAAAGATTTTTTTTAACAAAATTTATACTGTTAGGTGGATCCCTCCCTTGAAGCTAGCACCAGGTTCGTCAATAAAAATCAACATTAAAACCATAATAAATAATAAAACAATAATGATATTGATAAATAGTAACAATACAATTCTGTTGCACAAGAAAAAGAACTGTGGCAACCACAAACCACTACCCAATTTAGACCTGTAACTGTCATTTAACATGTTAAAACGGTGTTTTTGGCGACATCTCTAGTTTGTACGACCAAGTTCTGGCCAAACAAATGAAAAAAATACAGAAACCTATTTTACCTACCTATAAAACGAAATACAGAAATCTTCTTTACCGGTAATATTTGGCGGTTTTTTTAAAATTTTGTATTGGGTGTTCCACTTTAATTTGACTCTCTAACTTTTTTATCTAACTTTATAGGAACAAATATTAAATACAAAAGTTATAGGATATAATACAAAGTTTTACATGAAATGGTTTTTGTGCATGCAGGATATTACAGAAATGAGTAGCAAAAAAATATTCTTTTTTTATATGGAACATGAAAATCAAAACGGGCATTTTAATTTTTTTCGCATAGTTGGCCATGAAGCCAGAAGTGCGATATATATATATATATATATATATATATATATATATATATATATATATATATATATATATATATATATATATATATATATATATATATATATATATATATATATATATATATATATATATATATATACAGGATGATGAGTTCTATAACTTAAGCCAATCAAATTTACTGAGTTCCATAAGAAAAAAAAACATTTATTTGTTATGTATTTCTGCAATAATCTTTATGCACAAAAACTATTTCATATAAAATGTATTATATCCTGTAACTTTTGTATTTAATATTTGTTCCTATAAGGTGAGATAAAAAAGTTATAGGAGGGTCCAATTAAAGTGGAACACCTAATACAAAATTTTGTTTGATATTTTTATCTGTTTGAAAAAAAAGTTAGAGGGGGCGCACTCGGTACATTATTGCTTTTTAACACTCAGTAACACTGCATATCAAATAGAACATGTATTCAAAAATTATTGTAAAGTGTTTAATAATTTAAATAGTCCATTTGTTATATAGAGGTACAGGATGTCAGAGCTCTATAACATTTGGAAGTTACATTTAAATAAAGATAACATATAATAAATAAAGTATTTGCATCATTTGAAGAAAAACCATTATAATATAATTTAAAGAAAAAATTTAACTTTCAATAAAAATCATTTATTTTGCTTAAAAAATACATTTTGAAACCAAATAACGTAAATAAAAAACAAGAAATAGAACATCTAATCCAACCACACATGACACTTAACTCATTTTTATATGTAAAATATATGGTTATATGTTAAGTCCTATATTTTATTTAGAAACAAATATTAAAACTTTAAACATCTTAATTCTAGTACTTTAGTGTATTACTTCCATTCATATTAAACTATTGAGACTTACAAGTAGTTTTTATCAATTTAGACATGCTTCTAAATAAAATACAGACTTTTATTAGTACTAAAACTTTTAATAAACCTTGCTACACTATAATACCTATTTAAAAAGCTAATTACAAAATGTATGTTTTCTTGCACTATATGTGAAGATTGCAAAAGTAAACCATTTCACATAGTGTAAATTAAAATTTCGTTATGGTTGATTTCTGACGAGTTATCAAGAAATAATATTGGCATTTATTTGGATTGTGTTGGGACACTAACTGGTGTCTACTAATTGGTGGAAATGACTAAATAACTTCAAATAGCATTAATGATTATTATGATTTAATACACCAGTAAAATGAGGTTATTATGGAACAGTTGTGGATAAAGAACATTGATAGTTTAACTTTATTGTGGCATCCCCAATTATTATTATTCTGTTCAGGGGACTTCTGTTTTTATCTTGGACGTCGGTGACAAAAAAAAAATAGCATGTTACAAATTTGTTTTTAAATGTTTTTGAGCTATTGATCTGTGACTTTTTGTACTCCTTACATCCATATGGTATACAAGTTTTTCTACAACTTCAGAAAACGCAAATATACGAAAAGTACTATGGTAAAAAAAAAGTCCGAAATATAATTTCGCAACTTGATTTAGAAATCTCATCAGTGAAACTAAATTCTTAATTGCTAAAATACCATCAAAAATACTTGTTTTTGAAGCAACATTGGTTAAAATAATTGTGGTTAAGGCTGTAATAGTTTAATATAATTATAGGGGGCAGTAACTAGGACAAAATATTATAAAAAAATAATGATAAGCAAAAAGACAATACATTTTATAAAAAGTGGCAAAAGAACTATCAGAAAGACTAAATTAAAGAAAATCAAAGTAAACCAGTCAATATAATGGAAACATTTAATTGAACTCTTAACTTTATTAACATATTTTTTTTTCTTTTCCCATTGTTCGAAAGCTTTTTGCTTAATTGGATCTATTAAATCTTTGTTTTTACATCTGAGAACAAACATAGATAACTTTGTATCTTTACCTTTTAATACTTTGTTTACACTTTTGGTCCACCAAAACAGGGCGCATCTTGTTATTAAACCACATATTTTGTGTTTTAAATTATGTTTAGGGCAATTCATTACATTGTAAGCTGGTAATTCCTTTATTAAAATAGCCTGTAACAATTTGGAAATATTTGTTTTGGTGCAAATTTTTGGCATAAGAAAAAATAAATAATTTAACGAGTGTGTGATCAAAAAATTAAAAAGGGTACCAGGCTTTATAAGGTTTCCTTTCTCATACTTCCTAGATATAATAAATTCATCATCTTCATTTGATTCCACATGCCTCTTAGTTAAAATGTCCCTACATGTGTCACAGCTTCTCATTAACTTAGATTTAAGAAGCATTTTAACAATAGCACCACTCATGTAAGTTATAGTACATCGTCCTATCTTACCTCTTTTCATTAAAGCTATATCATTAGGAATTTGTATACTAGGAGTTTCTTCTAAATTAGAGACACCAGCAAAACTTTCCCCTGTCAGAAATGAACGCAAATTATCTAAACCCTCCATATGCATATCCTTTTTACAATTAGAACCAGGGGAATGTGTTGCTAGATAGTTATTTACCACCAGTGACTTATAAGACCCTATAAAATGAGCAGGATCTGGATTAATATTCCTTATACCGTGACTCCTGATATAACTAAAAAAGTTCTCTAAACAATCCTGATTAAAAGCCCCTGTCAGCACAAATCTAATTTTTTTTTCATCTAAAAGTTTGTTACATAAATATGACATACCTCTCAAGGTATAACTGAGGTTTTTTAACGATGGGTTTGTAACAAAGCAATTTTTTTGTAATGAAAAAAACTTCATTGAGTCAACAATTTTTCTAGCTTCCAACCAAAAACTAGTATGCGGAGAATTTTTTGTTAAAGGACATTTCAATGGTTTTGCCCCTTTCGCCTTTGTATATCTACTCACATTGAGGCTGTCAAATAATCTGTCCAAGAACAGAAGCAAGTCTGCAGTGTCCTCTGATTCTGCTGGTAAATTTAAGTTATCTTTGGTATCTGAAACAATAATAAATGTTATTAGTATTGGTGGTTTTTAATTGGTGGCTAAAAATTTTGCCTCATTTTAGAACCAATGATTCATATAAACATGTATTCACAAGGCCTTTGCTTTTGAGATACATGGTGTTAAAATATTATTATTTTTTTGTTTTTTTCATGAACCTCGTTCATTTCTAGATAAAGTATTCAAATTTGTAACGCATCATTATGTGACCAACCCTACAAAACAGCTACAATACATTTCAGAAACAGGGTGTTACTTTTTCCTAGCTCACAATCCCCCATGAGATATATTTTTTTTAATTGCAAAAAAGCACTTTTTATGCCAACTAGAGTTGCCTATTTTAATTTCATTTCTTTTTGGAAAATAAAGTTTCATGTAACATAAAGATGCCTAAAATTGGGGGCAAAGCCTGGACCTGATATTACAGGAATACAAAAAAAACATTGTTTTTGATTAATCTATTTAGAAACCTCTTTTAAAAAATCGACAATTAAAGTTTTGTGATGGAAAAAAATATTTCATATTAAATTTTTGGATGTCTTTGATAGAATTTAACTGTATATCTTTGATAGAATTTAACTGTATTTTCAAGGTGAAATGAAAATAAATTGAATATACAGTGAATATTAAATATACATAAACTTTCATACTACCAGGTATTTGGGAAATGTGGAAATCCCTAGAGTTTGAAAATGATAAATTTGACATGAGTAATGTACATTATTTTTGCTATAACCACTCAAAATATTCAGTACAATTATTATATTTTATATACTTCAACACTAGTGTTGAATAAATTGTCACCTGTGACAATGACACAAGATTGTCATGTTAAAAAGCATTTTTCAACAATTGGGTTGAATTTTTTTAATATGCGTATGATATATGGCACTTTCAAGTCCAATTAACAGTGTATTTTTTGTCAGTTTCATAACTGACTATAGGAAGACTATACCTATATACTTACCCCATTTTGAAATTCTCTTCATAAGAGACCCAACAGTGTGGCTAAAAACCTGTGTACAAGTTTTCACTTTCATTTTATTCATCTTTGAGGGATAAATGTGGGAATCAGTCAATTTGTAACACATTCTCAGTAAAGGCTCACTAGTGTCTAACTTATAAAATTGTTCTATATGAATCCACTTGGCAATTTTTTGAACTCCATCGATAACAAAATAAAGGTGTTTATTGAGTAGATTATTCCGAATTCCTTTAAACAAATGAGGAACATCATAAAGCGGTATGATTTCCTTGTCTCCTACAATGAAACCAAAATAAGTATTTTTTGTATTTTCCCTTAAACATTTTTCTTCTGTCTCTTTTAAAAGCATATTTATGGCTGATCGGTTTGTTGTTCCTTGGTCGCAGACTGTGGCAACCACATCTAGTCCTATCGATAAGCATTCAATTATAACTGACTTAATCAAGTTTTTCAGTGCAACAGATTTTATAGGCCCTTTACTAAATGAGAACACGATTGGCTGTTTCCACTGGCAGTAAACACCTTTTAGCATGAATACATTTACATGGTCAGCAAAAAAAGGTTGCCTACTAATTCCATCATCTTCAAAACCTAATATTTCATCTGCTTTTCTATCGAATTTTAGACTGGAATCTATTTCCATCTCGTCAAAGATAAGAGTACAGGTTTTCTCCTTGGCATCTTTCATTTTCTCCACATGAGTCTTCAGGGAGTCAAAGATGTTCTTGTTTATTCCTGGCTTCATTGGAATTTTCTGCAAAAGTGTGTTTAAAGTCCTCACAGAGGGTAGGCTAAATATTTTGTGAAGGAACCTGTACCCTTTTCCACTACCCTTATAAATTGATAATGCCAAAATTTTTTCATCTAAGGTATATCTTCTTCTTCGGCCAGCTAATTTTTGGTTTCTAACTTGGCACATTATAAAACTGTAAGTAGGATCATTAACATGCTTTAGCAAATTTTGGAAATTTTCTGTTTTTATAAGTTTTTCAGCATTTGCTATTCTTTCTTGGTAGGATGTTAACTGTCTTTGTTGTCGAGCCATGGTAACACTCCATTTTCGTAATCTATTATAGAAAGTTTTTGCCTTCGGAGTTAAATCAGCTTGACGACTGATGTTTACTTGGTGCAATACTGGAAACGATTTGTGACGAATACCTAAAAAAAAACATAATTTTGTTTATATTTCTTAGATATCTACTTTTTTAACCCAACAACTAACCTGACCCAAGTTATCAAACAAGTAATTTCGGTTAGGTTAGATGCACTAAGTACACAAAAGAAATATGTTGTAAATGTAATTTAGCTTACCTGATTTAACAGCAATGACTTTTGGGGGTGTGAATTTTGCAATAGAGGAACTATAAATATCCTGCTCTGTACTTGGCATATCTGATTGGATATTAGTAACATCCTGCCAAGATGGCCCAGGAACTGCCAAGTCCTCCTGACAAGATGTTAAAGGAACTGTCAAATTCTCCTTCCAAGATGGTCCAGGAATTGGCAAGTACTGTTGCTTGCATTCTAATTGACCACTAGACGGTCCAACTACAGATAGGCCTAAAAATACCGATACCAATTGAACTATCATAATACATTCAGTATTAACAGTATAAGAACATATTTAATAATAATAATAACGTTAAATGAATGTTTGGTACTTCATTCTAGTTTAACCTCACTGACTTTACATTCGGAAGTACATAACCACAAAAATTGAATTGCCCGGATATAAATTAAAAATGTCAGAAAGAAATTCACTTGACCTTAAGTTGTTTAACAATCTACCTCTAAAAGTCAGAAGTCTTGGTCGCTCCAACTATAAGATAAAAACAAAATATCACATTTTGGAATATTGTTTTTACTCAGTCGGAGATTACCTAAATACCCCCTTTTAGGTTTGTATTTGAATTTTTTACTAAAATTATATTTTGGCCTTACTTGCCTACCTTGCGAAATGCTTTTAGTTTGTTTTATTTTGTATGTTTGTAAGTGAATATTATAGGTATGATGTATTGAAATTTTTGTTATGATGTACTTTATACATTTATATCTTAGGATTTTTTTTAACTATGACTGCAAACATCTTGTAATGTGGTGAAAAATATATTTTCTTTCTTTCTTTCTATACAAAATATATCGCTGCCTGACCTAGCCCATGCACTTCTAATTCATCTTACCTTCAATAGTCTTCAAACGTTTAGCAGGAAAGACAATGTTTCCAACTATTTCTTCTGAAGTTTCTTCAGATTGAGTGGATGCATGAAAAGTTATTTCTTCAGGTTTAATCAAGGTACATACTTCAGAAGTCTGAAAGCCTAAAAACAATAAATATCTATGAAACATTATTTTGCTACTGTACAGGGTGTCTGGTTATATCTTAAAAGGGGTCCACAAGCTAAACTTATAGAGATATCTAAAAAAAATATTTTTTATACTGTCCAGTAAATCTAAATCTAAATCTGTCTAGTAAATCTAAATCTCTGTACTGATTTGCGGCTGGTAAATCAAACATTACAGTATTCGATAATGTAATGTAAGATTCATAATGTGTTTACAATGTTCTTGTTATTAGGAAGCAATTATTTGTCAAGTCTAACTTTAACATTTGCTCACTTAAAAATATAAGAAATAAAATATTTGGTTTTACTTATTTGACCATTCAAAATACAATCATAATTATTAGCTAGAAAACAATGGTTCTAACATTGTTAATGTGATACAATTATTAGACTGCCAACTAATATTTCTTGTTTTAATAAATATAACTTTTTATTCATTTGAAAAAAGATTATTAAAATAGTGTGAAATAAAATATTATATGATACACGTCTGTTAGTTGTTATTACAGTACTCATTTATGTTCCAACAACTCGTACTGTAATATCCATCTACCAGACCTATAATGTAAATTATTAATACAAAAGTTTTATAGTTTTCATTGAACCGACAGGAGTTGCTAAAAAAATAAAGAAATGACAATCGGAAAGTTAAGAAATGAGCAATACCTTTGCTCTATTTTAAAAATATTGTATACAAAATGGAACACCCTCTATAATATTATTTCAATAAATGGGCTTCTTTTTACTGATTACAAAAATACCAGATTTGATACCATTATTTTTAAAGACAAGAAAACTGACACAAATCGTGCTATAAAAGCCAGTGTATTCCTTTATAAAGATTTTACTTATGTGATGTTCTCCTTTTTGCTGACACAGTGTCCCTTCTCGCAGCGTTTTTGTCCAATTTTTAGGGTGCTTTTAAAAATAAACATCTCAAAACTTGAAACCTAGAATATTTATAATCAAGAAGAAGTTACCTTTAAAATAAAAATTTTGTACTTTCCAATTGTCAATTTTTTATTGTTTCTTGTAAATACTGATGGTTCAGGGAAATCTGTAAAACTTTTGTATACAATATTTTTTGATATCTCTAAAAGTTAAGCTTGTAGACCCATTTAAAATATAATCAGACACCCTGTACAGTGGGCAAAACTGGATAAATTTCAAAGAAAACACCCATTTCTATGAGTTACAGAAAAACAGGAAAGCAATTTTTGTGTTTAACTTATTGGCGACAGCCACTTTATAACCCAGTCTGTTAAGAAGTTATGGCGTTTTATATATATTTTTTGCTCTTTTGTTTTTTTCTAACTTTTTTTAGTCTTTGACATTGTGATTTTTTAGCCTCTACAAAAATATGTAATCATTTGCAGTACAACAACACACATTTAGGAATCTGTTAACAAATTTAGGAATTTTATATAAAAAAAAAACCTAGTTTTTTTGTAATACTTTCTTACCTTAGTGAGCCAGCTGAAAAATTAATAAAAATAAAAAGTAAGAGCCGAAAGATTATCATAACAGTAATTTAGTTTTCTCAAAAAGTTATTCAAAAAAATTGAGCTCCAGAATTTAAGTCTAATTTTTGTCACTGATTAAGAATGTGTATAGGGTTCTCTTTTGAAGTTGATATAACATTTTTTTCTGCTATAAATTCAAATTCCTCATTTCTAAAGTCATCAGGATGAATTAAAAACATATTGTATGGTTATATCACCAAGTTCTTTTTCTGTTTTTCGAATACAAGATGTTTAAATTTTATATACATTTTTCAGGCATTGGTCGAGATGTAAAATCCCCCAAAAAATATAAATCACTCTGTGGTTATTGTTAAGAAACAATGGAAAGTAAATTATGTCAGTATTGTATAGAGTAGTGCTGTTAGTTAGTTAAACAGAAGCCTAAATTTTGTTAGACAAAATTGTCACAAATAGGTCCGGTAATTTAATGGTTTTGAAACTTGTTGTCAAAGTTTGTCATCTACATCCTATTCAATGACCTTACTGAATTGACAAAATGGATATGTCAGTAAAAAGTAGTCAAAATATTTTCAACCTGGAGAATCATAACTTTGTAAATAAAAGTTTGGTGGGTTTATATAATAAAAATTAAATAAGAAATAAACAGCTATCAAACCCAGTATCAAACCAGTTTTTTGCCAGCTTTTCAATACTGCCATACCTACTGGATTAAATTTTTTAATACAACCTTAATTTTAAAATACACACAGCTCATCCAAATACAAAAATATTCAGTGAAATAATAAGACAGGAAACTTTAAACAGTAACTTTTCTCATTTTT
Organism: Kuschelorhynchus macadamiae; assembly: GCA_030620095.1. Classification (NCBI taxonomy): domain Eukaryota; kingdom Metazoa; phylum Arthropoda; class Insecta; order Coleoptera; family Curculionidae; genus Kuschelorhynchus; species Kuschelorhynchus macadamiae. Next base: position 1,569,816 of record JAUTXW010000329.1, read on the forward strand.
TCCTAGCATTTTAAAGATCAGTAAAATTTAAAATTTTAAATGTCAATAATTTAAAAAGATCAGAGTTAAAATTTATAAACACTTAATAATCTTATCAGTACAAAACATGTATGTAGAGTTTCAGAATATTTTCAGACATCAAGTTAATTGTTGCTATCACCGCTGTCTGTTAATGTTTTACGCACCGTTCCCATTTTTAACTATAGTTTCAAAATTCTGGACATCTTATACAAATCTGTAATGTGCAACTTAATATTAGAATTTTTAAAACCCAGTCGGATTTAGGATTTTATGATACTTGTCACCACTACTAATATATTAGCAAAATATTAGGGATTGAATGGTATCAATATACACCCCCGGTAGCACAAAACTTAATTGCTGTTTAGAATATTTATTTCTCAAATTGGACATTCTGTTAAACATTTTAAACCTTCATTGAACTTTGTGCAACCAGCCAATAGTCATATGTATCGATACATTGCATGTATTGTCCTTGTTTATGTATAGAGTATCGTTTTAAAAATATTGATACAAAATATTGAGTATCGGAAGCAAAAGTATCAATACCTAGAATATCGGATCATATTGTACATTCCTATTTAAAACTCTGTTGGTATTGGGTATAGTGATTGGCCAGGTGACTGCACACTGACAATGAGAACAGAATGGCAGAGGTAATATTTGATTTATAAGGACCTCAGCAGTGTTTTGACAAAAAGACATGCTGATAAGTTTATCGTTAGTGCAAGTTAAAAATATGTTAATAAAATTATCAACAAATGAAGGAGCATAACATAAAACACTGAGAACCCTGAACTAACTAAACAAAAAAATGTTATCATTTAAATAACATAATTGAGGTATTTAAGTACAAAAGTATTATTTGAAAGACACTCTTACCTGGGATATGTAAGGAAGGAATCGCCGTTACTTTAAGACCCCTTTTTCCAGGAACTCTATCATTTGGAGAAAAATGTTTCTCACAAACCACATATCTTTCATAGACTTCATTCATTGTCATCATTTCGAAGTTGGGTGGTTTTATTCTCTGAATCCATATATTAAATGTTTCTGGGTATTTCCTGGGGTTGGGAAACCTATGCCTTTTGCTGTGTCGATTATTACAAAATTTAACACAGCAATATCTGGATTTTAGCGAAGGAATATACTCGTCAGCCTGGTTCATTCCTAATAAGTTCGACATAGCACCAAATTTCAGTAAATCAAAACACTAACTACTCCTAAGCTTTTTAATATTTTTATCAAAACTACAGCTACGCACAAATTCAAAAATCACCGCTTCTAACAACTTCAAATTTCAAATGGTGGCGTAAGAAACAAACACGAAACCGTAAAATGGCCGCACGAATAAAGTTTTCTTTATTCGTATCGGTGTTCGTCAGTGGCGCCATCTTACGGGAGAGATTACTAAAGACGATCATCAGCGCCTCTGAGGCTTGTACGACAGACTAAACACGAAACTGTCAAAATCGATTTCTTACTTTACTAAATTTATTTCGTGTACTGTGGTGGCAACATAGGCATGGAGTGATCAATTTAACGAATCGTTTTCAAAGCTGGATTTCAGTTTCTGATACAGTTGTAAACGCAAGTCAAATCCTGTGATTTGTTTGGTTGCTGTTCGCGAGAGGCGCACTCGAAACAAATTTTTTGAACGTTGATAATGGTCTTTCTAGCTCGTGGTCAGGAGAGTCTGCTTTGGATGCAACGCATAAGTTCTCGAATCCCGTTCAGGCGTATGACTTTTTTAAGTTTTTTTTTTTAACAAATCTTATAATGAATCAAAATGCGTATTTGGTTAGGTTTGCTGTAAGGAAAACGCGCAACACTATTTCGACTCTATAAAAACACCTGTACCAGATACGGAAATCTCGCGTTTTCAAATTCGAGGTGGCCATGACTCAGTAGCCCAACTTTGTAGACAAAAAAAAGTGGTGCCAAAACGAAAAAAAGGTCATTACTACGATATTTGCGTATTGAAAAAACGTCATTATGTTTGCAAAATAGAAAAATTAAATTTTAAATAGGGTAGTTTAGTACGTTCAACAATGTTTTGTGCAAATTAATTTAGAATCCGCGTTTAGATATATTTTGTTGTAAGCTTGGGATTTTATGCAGAAAAATCAGTAAATTTCCTTTAACTGTAACCTGGAGCCTCCTTGGTTAAGATACTTATTTGCTTTTATTAGGAAGAATAGTGAAGTAGTATAACCCTATTTAGTTCCGCAGAGAAGTAGAACCATCAAGTAACACATAAATTGTGTTTTCTGTCATTTTTGTAGACAAAAGGAAGAATTCAGGAGGGAATGTCCGGTTAAATTCCTTTACAGATTAGTTTTATCCAATTAATCACCTGAAGTTCCCTCTTAAGGATTCCCTCCTTTTGTCTAGATGTAACCACCAAATTACTGATTATTATTCATGTAACGACTATGATAGTGTCAAAAATCTTTCTTGAATGTTCTATTAGACTTAATTCTTTTTACCCTGCAGTATTTAGTTTATTCTAGAATTTTTTAGATTATTCCATGTTTTTCTAAAAGCTATATAATACAGCTATCAAAGTCAGAAGTTGTAATTATTTGCAAGGAATCTTAAAAGTTTTAAAAAAGCGTATAGCGTTTACGGAGTAAAATATGTCCGACACAGGGCGACCTCCTGTACCCACCATGCAAGGCTAAAGACGACTAGAAGACTACTTGAAGACGCTGGAAGCAAAACATAAACAGGAAATGGAGAAACTTCTTGAGAAAAATGTTTGTCTCCTGAACAGGCAGGGTAAATTAAAAGCTGTGGATAAGGAAATCAAAGATTTAGAAAGCGGGAACCACAGGCTCAGCCAAAATTTATTATGGTATGAGGAAATAGTCAGTCCAACTAAAAAAACTCAACAAATAGACGACTACACTAACAATAGTCATAATGACATAGAAGACACAAGAACAATACCAACGATGACAACCTACCTACCAAAAGACATACAACCGATTTTCCTGAACTACCAAAAAAGGAGGAGGAAAAACTTTCATCAACTCAGGCAAACGGCAACCATATAGCAACACAGAACATTACAGACAATAACAACGAACAAAAATCTTATAAAGCCGCTCCAATAATATCATGCTTACAGCAACGCTATAGCATATTTTAGACAAAATAATATTAGTTGTGGTAATCCCGTAAATCTTGCAGAGGGAATAAAGCTCTCCCTCTAATCCAAACGACTACCGAAAGATCACCTCATTTCTAGAAGATCAAAAAATTCCATATCATTCGTTTAGTTTTCTAGAAGAGAAAACCCTACACATCGATTAAGGGGATTCCTCGAAGTGTGGACTACTGATAAGGTATTAGAGGATTTACGGGATCTGGGTTTTAGTCCCTTCAAGACTATGAGGTGGTATCGCCAAGACGGTAAACCTAAGCCGCTGATGTTTGTTATACTACCTAAGTCTGAAAAACACGTTTTCGATTTAAGAATTTTAGATGATATGAGAATCAAAGTTGAATCTCAAAAAAATAAATCACTAAGCACATAGTGTCACAGGTCTCAATTATACGGTCATTCGCAATCAAAATGCAATGCCCTACCCAAATGCCTAAAATGTGCAAAAGCGCATTTAACTCACGAGTGCATCTCTATCTAAAGAAAATAAATGTAAATGTACCAACTGTGGGGGAGAACACGCGGCAAATTACCAAGGTTGTGCCAAACACCCAAAAAATTTAAAAACAACATTAAAAATTCCACCCCCAACCGTCCAGTGGGGTAAAGACAATACCTATTATATAAAAAAAAACAGATGACCAACAGCGACGGCTTAGATAATGACAACATTCCACAGCTTTTTCATTTATTTACGGACATGAATACTCAAATGCAGTCTTTTATGCGAAATTTCATGGCAAACATGCAGAAGCAACTTCAAAATACCACTATAAATGAGTTACGTCATTAATAAACCCTCATACCTGAAGATTGCCTCATTAATGAATGCCAATTTAATTTTAAATAGGAAATTAGAAATTATACATTTTGTAGAAAAATATGAAATTGATATTTTGATATTCAAGAAACATGGTTAAAAATTGAAAGCTTCTCATTTCCGAATTTTAATATATTTAGAACTGATAGAGAAGCAGTCCCCGAGATGGTACACTGGTTCTAACTAAGTAAAAACCTAATAGCATACTCGGTGCTCAATCCTGACGGCAAAGTAGAAGGTATTTACATTAAAGCAGAAACGATACAAGGGGTTTTGAGATTGGGTTCAGTTTATTGCAGTCCGGCTTTTCTGAAAAAAATGGGGGAGATCTCAATGCCAAGCATCGAGAGTGGGGATGCAACATGACAAATACTCGTGGATCGGCATTGAGTAACAATCACGAAACGTTAAATTATAATATTTTAACACCATACGAACCAAATCATTTATAGGAAACGGGCAGGCCCGAAATCTTGGACATTTTTGTGACCAAAAACACTGACATAATCTCCCATCCAGTTGTAATACATGAACTCAGTTCAGACCATTCCCGGTAATTATTGATTATGGAAATCAGAACGATAAAAATTGAGATATAATTCTAAAAAATTTTAACAACTGGTTTAAATTTCAGAATGTTTTAAAAAAATCTGCCCCAATAATAGAAATAAACAACAATTATGAATTAGAAATGTATTAGTAAATATATTAATAGAACACATAAAATTAATTTATCAGTAGCAAAGTCAACACTCCAGGTCCAGGTATAGTAAATACGGAGAACTTCCACCAGATTTAAGGAAAGAAATTAAACAAAAAAACAGATTTAAAAATTTAGTGTCTCGTACGGGCAAATCCTAGAATCAAAAAGCAATTAAATCTAGACTAAAAAACCTTTACAACTTGCAATGGGAAAATAAGTTAGAATCTCCAAATGTACAAGACAATTCATTGTTTAAACTCTCAAACAATCTTACAAAAGGTCCGAGACTGCCAATGCCTCATATTTTAAATAATAACACAGTAATTTCAGATCCAATAGAAAAAATGGATATAGTATAGACCGTTTACTTTCTGGCCTCGCAAAAGTGGTGGAAAGGTTGATATTAAACAAACTTAAAATAAAATAAACGAAAAAAGCATTTTACCAGCGGAGTAGTTTGGTTCTAGAGCTGAAATTAGCACTACAAATCAAACTACTAGACTAACCATAGACATAATTAAGGGGTTTAATAAAAGAAATCGGCGTTACACAGGAGTAATTTTTCTGGATGTGAGTAGGGCTTTTAATAAAATTTGGCACAATGGTCTGATTCTTAATTAATTAATTAGGTATGGTCTACCCAATTTTCTTATAAATACTATAATGTCATTCCTAAATAATAAGGAGTTTGTCGTGTTCATCGACGGAAGGGACTCAGCATGAAGAAGAAATAAGAGCAGGAGTGCCCCAAGGCTCTCCGCTATCCCCCATTCTTTTTAATTTGTATATGGCTGATATGGCAAAACAAAATTTCACAAACCTGTATCTTTTCGCCGATGACATAGCAATTGCCTCAAAGACATAAGATCAAATTGCATAACCACCAGACTGCAAAAACACATTGTCTTAATAGAAAAATGGATGCGAGCAAGTGGATGTTAAGATAAAATGCGCAAAAAATGCAGGCAAGTCAAGAATTGCAAAATCAAATAAAAAAAATTAAAACTAAAAATATTGGGGTGAACTGGGCAGACCATGCCAAATATTTAGGAATAATTTTCAACAAAAGACTAAACTGGTCAAAAACGTATGCCGTAAAAAAGACAAACAAACTCTAGGTATGGAACAACCGGTGTGACGTATGACATGTCCATCGTGGAGTATTAACCACTTAAATCAACCAAAACAGATTTTTCAAACAACTTAATCCGACTATCTCATATTATATTTAACTAGCAAAACCTACAAACCCACAACTCTCTAAGAAGACCAAAATGAAATCGTAGACCCAATTAACAGTCGTTATAGCTTTACCAAGTTGACAACCCAAAAGAAGATGACTCGAACAACCATTTTGATTCAGTTTTAGGTTACTTTAGTTATGATTGTTAGGTATAAACAGTCTTTACCTGTAAGCTGTGTTTTGAATAAAACGAGTGTATTCAGAAACTACGTGTTTGGTTACCGGCTAATCCGAAACATTTTTAAAAAAATATCACAAATTAAACATTTAATTGCCTTTTTATATTCTTAATCGGTTATCCTTTTATTGACAGCGCAAAAATGATGTGCGAGCATTTGACATATATATATATATATATATATATATATATATATATATATATATATATATATATATATATAATGTTTCGCCAAATAACATAAAGAAGATTTGCTGTAGTTTCTTTAGAAATATACATGTCTGCAATGAATACGCAGACCCTATATTCATATTAAAATATTCATAAAACAGCATTTTAAAAAATATCACAAATTAAACATTTAATTGCCTTTTTGTATTCTTAATCGGTTATCCTTTTACTGACAGCGCAAAAACGATGTGCGAGTATTTGATGCGATGTTTTTTTAGATTGCATACTTTTTTAGTGCTGACATTTTGAATAAATTAAATAGTTTTTTTATAAGTAATTAAAGTGAACCATTTTTGAATTAGAAAAAAGCTATTTTGATACTTTCACTTCAATAAAAAGATTCATGGTCAATTTTAGAATTATTACTCACTTAACTGAATTAACATCCAACTTATAGTTTTGTAATTTTTGTCACAAACTCATATCCAGAATATCTGTAAAACATTTTTATACTAAAATAATATAAACAAAGTTATGTTCCGATTAATTAAATAATAGGGCTAGTTTATGTGAAAACAGTTTTTCATTTTTTTCGAAACTCGAAAATTGATAATTGTAAACCCAAGTATCTTCCAAATTAATTTATAAAATTTAACGAACAGGGTGAGGTAAAAAATGTCCAAGAAAACTAAGTTTATAAACGTCATAATTTCCTTCCATAAGACTTTTTTGGCCCACTTTGTAGATAGTTTCAAAAATCTCTATAACACAACTTGCTACTGTTGGGGCCTACCTGCAAAGTTTTAAGTGGAGCGGCGGGACCCTGTATAATTTCAGCATAATTTTATTGAAGCACGGGAGCACGTGACACTGAGAACGTATCGGTTCGACTCGAATAATGTGCACGTGAGCTACCTCATGATATCATATTCGATTTAAAGAAGTAAGAACTTAAAGAAAGAGATTCTTTGAATTATGTATAATCTCTTGAATATTGAGTTTGTTAGATCCCAGAATGCCGTTACGCAATATTGAATTGAAATGTCTACACTTGACCACAATTATTTTCTGGTTCATCATAATTTGCTTTCTCATAGCTAGTGCTTGTAAGGTTTACATCACAGTAGTCAATTTAAGTGTTCAAAAGAAATGTTATACACAGATTAGGAATTTAGGAATAGGAACAATTAAGGCACATCCTTAGAAAGAAATGAAGATCTATATTAAAGAATTGGATCACAAACTACAAGAATTCGGTTGAAAGTATTTTATTTTCTGCTACAATTTTAAAATTTTGGCGAGTTCGTTTATATTTGTATTTCGGCTAGTGTTGGGTATTAGGAATATAGGGCAGACTGAAGCCATTTTATATTGTTTTTACAATATGAAAAGTACCTATAAGTTTTTTAAAGGTTAATATGTCTTGAAAGTAATGTCAAACTTTTTATTTATTTTGCAAAACTTTTTATATCAGCGTTAACGTGTTTGCAACGAAATATTACACTAACCCCAGATACGGAAGTTTAAAACCTGCCCATATTTATCATTTAAATTTGAACTTATTGGATAACATTTGTGAAATGTATTATTTTTTCCATTTATATCTATTTTTACCACACCACTTAATACTTTAAAGAGATATTTACATATTTCAAAAAACACGCCGGGTTAAAAAGTGCGTCCCTTTAAAGTGCTTTTTCTGACGTCAGCCAAGCCACACACACAAGGTACAACTCAAAAAGCAAAATTTTCTTTAAAAATAATAAATGTGTGCCTTTTTTTTTTCGAAAGTTGATTTAGAATTATATTAGTATATGATTTAGAAAGAAAAGAAATTTAAAACTATGTCTAGTTTTTATCTGCCCAACCGTTATATTTTCTGAAAATTCAGCGTTAACACCGATCAAAATTTATTCCGATCTTCACAGAAAACGTAGACGTTTCTTCATCTTCTTAGATGATACATAGCCGAACGTGAAACACTAATTGAAAAGATAAAAAAATAAATTTCAATTCTACATTGCCAGGGATGTCACTAAGGGGGGGGCTGCTGCTTAAGGTTTGGTTGAGTTCGTTTAAGCCGACATTAGTTGGCAAATTATGAGACAAATTTAGAAGTGAACCGACCCGCTGCGCTGTAGGAAAATTACTAAAGACATTACTCTAAGCAATACTTCTAAATCGCCCGTTGATGATTGTTAGTTGGTTTTATTTAACCTAACACAGAGGGGCTGACTTTTTCTTTGTCACTAATTGTTTTTTTCCTCTGAGCCACCCCAGCAATAAGGGTCTAGGTACGCCTCTGTACATGTTTGGCTCCTCAATGAATAAATATTGTATGTTTTTATTCATTATTCATTAGCTTGGCTGCTATAAGGGTGAGAGTAATTTTGGTGTCTTGTTTAACTCCTCAGGCACAGTAGTTTGTGCTTCTTGGGCTTGGGGTAGGTACTTTCTAGGTCCTAAAACTATATACTCGCTCGGAGTCAGTAGCGCACCCAGAAAAAAAATGGGGAGAGAGAATGGGTTAAAATTTTGCAATGCTAAATGAAAATCTGTAATTCGTATCGTAGGTTTTTACGCTTTATGATGGTATAAATTTTAGATCTTTCGGGAAAAATAAAAAAAGATTTTGGAAATATCTTATATATTTTACCTTCCGGAGAAACTGTAATATTTTTTCGAAATTTACAACCCGTTGTCCTACAAATTCTAAGCCCCAAAACTCCCAGCTGGGTGCGACACTGCTCGGAGTTATTGTTTTGGAAAAAATCAGTGAAATGTGTGAAAATATAAGAACAAAAACTTTTTTCGAATTTCGACTACGTTTTTTAAGTTGTTTTTTTTTGTTAATTTTAACCGCTTCCCCGGTATTTGCGGTAAGTATACACACCATATTTTGATTTCGAATCTTCTTTAAATTCTTCAGTTCGGAGGGGGGTCCAAGCCGGAAATTCATTTCGGGAGGGGGGGAGTCCAAACGGTCAAACCTCAGGAAAAATATTAAGAACTAGTAAGAAGCTTACCTATACCAACATATTTTCAAAATTTCGGGGGGTCCAGACCCACCCCTGGCAACGTGCCTGTTGCGAAAGTTCTTCGATTTTGGCACCGCAAAATGACTCTAAAGTCTAACGCTAAGTTAAACCATTTTTTAAATCCCATTTTTAATTTTACCACCTTTCGCAATATTCGTTTCGGTGGTTGAGCCCCAAAGCTAGTGCTATTGTATAGCTATTTCAAATTTTTATGCAATCTATTGTAATATTTTATTTTGCTCCTCCTCTCCCACAAATTTCAATCGGACGCCTTGCTAATAGATATAATTACATGCCTTTTCAGAAATTAATCAAATTGAAAAAGGCGAGCATGTTATCCCTAATCAAAAATCGGAGACATTTTGGCACCCTTGGCAGATGGCAAACATTATTACTCGATGTTATTCGTGACATTATTCGGGTAAAAAAGAAAGGGGGCGATCTTATTGGTTGGCAGCCCGTGTCAAAGTTATTTATCAGTCTCCGTGTTTTCAGATTTCGCATCGGCGGCATCGCAGTAAATAAATTTCAGTCGGGTTCGGTATTTGGTGTTCTAAAGACCGTGACATTTGTATCAAGGCCAACTGGACGAGGAACGCGTATTTTCTGTGTGCGGATCTGCTGAGGAGATGAGTAGTGGTTTAGATGTTTTAAGTGGCTCTTTAAGGGTGCGAAACAGCACTTTTAAAGGCCCGAAGAATCGAAATAACGTGAAAAATTATAGAATTGAGGAAGTGAAGGCTTGTCCTAGCGTAATGTCCCCGGAAACCAAGAGATTACTACCACCAAACACTGAAACCGTACAGACCAAACCATTTCCAATTAGAGGTAGGCAGAGTAATATTTAGCATGCATAGAAATATACTCACGTATTTTCATATTGTAAAGTATCATTTAAGGGCATTCAATTTATTTTTTTTCTTCCGAATATATAAACAGCTGAGAGATGTCAATGATTTTGTATTTAATGCGCATGCTTGTTTTTTCAAATAATACACGTGCGTTTATGATTCTAATTTAGAGGACTGAGATTTCAAACATATTTTCGAATTAAAATTAAAACAATTTGTATATTTATTAGCTGAATATGATAATCCAAGATAATTCCATAGTTTATTCCCATATCCAGAAAAGAAAAAGAAATCATCATATTTTGCAACGTTGCCAAGATTTCTTTAAAATAAAAACCTGATTTCGAACTTCTTTGAAGAATTGAGATTCGCATTATCTTTTATTTTTAATTTTTCATTATCTGGTTATTTTATATTGATAATCCTAGTAGTATTTATTTTATGTATCACCTAGCTACTTCGGTTTTATGAATTTATATTAAGCATATAAAAATATATATTTTTATTTATCAGTTTTACCACAAATCATTGACTTTAGCCAATCGAGAAGCAGAACCCAATGCACAAGCTTTGATACCAGCTAAACAAAATTTACCTACTTACGAAATATTACTTTATCAATCTTTTATTTTGTAATAATAGCTGAGTCAATGAAGGGGTAAAATCATTAAAATATCTTAATCATCAAGAACACTTCCATTGTTGATAAATAAATTTTTTAAATGTTTGTGTTTGTATATTGGTTAAGAACAGAAACATTTTGATGGGGGCACATAAATAATATTTAAACAGCGTCTCTGTAATTTTAGTTCACAAATGGAAAATTTTATTATCAACTTCAGCCGAAAAGTTAGTCTTCATAAAAAGTTTTGCTTATTAAAAAAATAAGTTTGACTACAAAAAATTTTTCATATAATATACAAAGTGTGTAAGAAATTGGTGTAAGTATGCAAGACAAAAAAGTGTGAAATCCAATTTTCTGATTAGTGAGCATAAAAATATGAGTTAAAAAGTCATTTAAAGTTTTTTTTTGTAAGATGTGTAGTTTTTGGGTAATTTAATTATTAACTAGTCTAAAAACTCATTTGTAATCTAAGATATAACTGATTTGAAAAAAAATTGTAAAAGAATTAATGTATGAATTTATAAATAAAGATTGTTTGCAAAATTTGCACTTATTCAATACTCGGCACCATTAGAAAGCTATTTAGCTAAATAGTTTTGGTATTGAAATTTCATATATAAGGAAGAATATTTTGATAAATACCTAACTTTTAAACCACACATAAAAAAGTTTGGGTATTAAAAGTGGTTGTGACCCCTGTACATTTCTTTACTTTATCTTTAAAAATATAGCATATGAATTGAAGAAATCAAAAAAAAAAAATAAAAACTGCCACTCTGTATCTTGGAAAATATGCCATTTTAGACAAAGGTGTATAAGATAATGCCACCAAGAATTGACTCTATTAGAGGTTTTTACAGATTCTTAATGTTAAATTTATGTATCCAGTCTTTGACAGCTAGTTTACCAGATTTCAACACCCCAGTTGTCGACACTATTTATAAACAAATTGTATTTACAAAAAAAGATTTTCTTCATGTTAATATACAGTATAGTAAAAATATTTTTGTAATTTAACATTCAAAAACAAGAACTACTTTTGGAAATACATATTTCAGCCTCTCTCCCCCATTTTGTTTTCCTGGTTAGGGACAATTTTTCAACAATATCTGTAACTTTGACAGCAGTTTTCAGTGCTGACAATAACGTTGAAAATATGGCTAGGTTCATGTGTAATAGTTAATCAATCATATGACTGCAAATATTCTTTAACTGTAAACCATCCTCAATTCTGCCCTTCATAAACCTTTTCCTGGTAGGTGTCAAATTTTGTGAAACATATGTTGGAATCTCAGGATGTCTTCAGAGGAAAGAGTGAAACCACTTCTTCCCAGGTCTTCTACCACTGAAAGTCATTTCTCTTCTGTTTTCTTTAACAATAGTTGTACACTGTCCGGTACATGTTTCTTGGTAGCTGTATACGATAATCCAATTAACTAATATATATCTCTCCTTCCTACCTTATCAAGAAGAGGGGTTTTAAGAATGCTGAATTCCCTTCTGACTGCAGCAACTTTTTGAGGAGTTGGTGGGCTCGGAATCCCTACTTTGCCTGTTGCAGTTATCCTGGAGAGTGTGTTGTTTGTTAAAAAGAATGAGGATCGATTCACCCTTCAAGGTGAGTTGCATACTTACGCAACAAGGAGTGGGGATAAGATAACATTTTTTACCTACTTAGAAGGAGCCACAGTAGACCAGAGTTTATGGCAGTAAACCTGTTTAATAGCTGCGAAGGACTAGGGGATTGCCGCTATCTGAACTTAAAAAAGTGTAAAAACATTCCTTGTAAAACTGACTCCATATTGTTTATAGTAATTTGTGACTGCAGATTTTTTCGGATCTTTGATGAGCATCGACTATTCTGTCAACTATTTTCTTGATTGTGATATGAATATCATTTTAAATTATTTGTAAATGTCAGAATCATTTTGTTAATTTTATTAAATCTAATGGTTGTTTTACATTTTAATTGGTTGGATCATAATTGTCATTTTAAGCTTTAAGATGTAATTCTTAGAAGTTTTATTATGATATTATTTTTATTATTTTAATTAATTATTATTTGAAGTATGTAATTATTTGACGTAAGTGCATTTTGTACATTGTTATCAATAAACTATTTTGTAATTTGTAACTGACATGCCATTTTCAACTGCTCATATAGTGAGTCGCATTGCCCCTTCTCAATAATTAAATTCTGGTGGCATTACTCTGGAAAAATAATTATTTATAATCCCTATGATTAACTGTAGCTACAGATGAATAATAGGGCAGTGGACTAGCTAAAAGACCCCACATGTAGGCACAAATCACAGATTGTGCTGCTTTGTAAATGTCTGAATTAATAAGTTATTTTTTAATTTATAAATTGGCAAATGCCTAACACTAGATAATGACTAAACTTTTATGACATTTCCAGTATTTGACACCCCTGTCAAATACTGAACCTTCACTAACCCCAGTAATTGACATCAGGTGTCAAACACTGGATCATTTACAATTTTTGGTATCCATGATCGACTCCCCTTAAAAATTGGGTTATAGTCAAAATTCCAGCGACCTGACTGGCTTAAGATTAAATTATATTTTACAAAAGTTCTGTTAGTTAAATCTTAATCATAATATACTTCAACAGAAAATAAAAAGTAATATTTTTAGAATTCCTTACGGTTACAAAATGGACCCGGGTACAATGAAAAAATCTCTGACCTCAACAATTATAACATTGGTTGAACATTGTCTCCTTTTATATATGCTAAAATTATTTACTAAACATTATTCAGTAACATTCATTTAAGGATCTAACATTTCTATAAATTGTATGATGATGGAAGGTAGGTAAATAAATAAAATACATAAAAAATGTACATAATATATTATCGGTATTATTAAGTAAGGGTGAATAAGCTATAACCTGAATCCTGAATGCCCTAAACGATTGCAATATTACTCAATAAGTTAATCAATATTATAGCAATAATTCAGTGTTCTTCATTCAGTCCTATTACCATAAAGGACATAGAATTTGACTTGAACAGTCTAAAAAAATAGGGTTGCAGTGGTGCTTCTGATATTCCCCTCTGAGTTGTCAGAATGATCTAGAATTATATAAAATACTCACTAACATGTTTGTTCAGTTTGTTAAAAGTGGCTGTTGGGGAAATAATACCTTCATTAAAATAGGAACATCCAAAACATGTTAAGAACTGTATGGAGGGAATACTTCGGTTCTTCAGATTTTTTGAACAATTTGTAAAAGATTAGCTGAATCTTCCCCCAAATGGAAAATATTTTGACTAGTTTGCCAACAACAGACATGGCTTTCAAAACAATTGTTCTACTAATATTGCTGTTTTTATTGATTTTGTTTATGAAGAACTAGTCTCTAATAGATACATACTCAATCTTTTTGAACTGACATGAGCTTTCAGTTGTATAGACCCTGTGTATTTATCCACATTAATAAGAATTGTATATAAATAAATTGTTAATTCAAATCAAATATAGTGGGCCACAAGGCATTTTGTTATCTTGTATATTATTTGTGGTACTTTGTCATATGCTGATGTCACATTTACTAAATTTGCAGCAGCTTTAGATATACTGGCAGAATCAACAAATTTAATCCTTCACTCTTTTTCTGAGTGGTTTACCTAAAAAACTGGTTGCAATCAATGCGAATAAAACAACCTATTTTATTTTCTATTTACAGCATGATGTTAGAAGAAGGTTGAGGGTAAAGATGTACCTAAGGAATAACATTTTTGAGTTTGGTTATTGTAAAACTGAAGGGGATCTTGAATACATTGCTCACATACTTATTTCAGTGTACTAAACCTTAGCAAACCTTAAATGTGTAATGAAGCCCCCAACTATTAATGAATACATGCATGTAATTATGTATAAACTCATAGTGATCTGGATTATTGAGTCACACTGGGATCAGTAAACAGAATATTTATTCTCCTTAAACAAATTTTTAGAACAATATCCTTGACCAGTCCTCTGGAGTTCTGTAAAACAATATTCCTACAGCAGAAAGTTCTTACTTTACCTTGCCCACGTATATTAAATTAAGTAATATTTTTTTAAGAGAATTCGGAAAAATATACCACTGCTGTTGCTTCTCCTTTTAATATGTGGGAGACCAGAAACCAAACAAACATTTATGTAGGTAATAATTACATCACCTCTTCTAAGGAAGAAGTTACTTTTGTTTCTATAGCAATTTGTATAATGATTTTCAACCAAAATCACACTATTGCATTCTAGGAGAATTTTACAAAAGACATGAACTAGTACTTTCAAAACTAATAGTTGTGACTGGTTAAGGAGGAACTACGCGCAGTATTATGGATCATTTACAAGCCTTCCGCCGCTGCAATATTATGTTAAAACTGTAAGAGATATTTATTAGCTTCAATGTGATTTAAATTGGGAAATATGTATTATCTTTGTATATACCTGTTCTACTCGACTACGTTTGTTGGAGGGCAGTACGTTGACTATTTTGTCATGGAAACGAGGAATACAAACAATAACGTGCTTGCCCTTATTCTGACAACTTTGAATTTGAGTTTTTGAAATTTTAGGAACTAATTTAAGTATATGTTTTATATTTGTTCGTTTCTTTTTAAATTTTCGATTAATTATTGATCAATATTACAACAGTGTATTCCAGATTGATGCTGCCAGCATGTCTGTATGTATTATGTTTACTATTGCAAAACTAAGTAGGTGAATTAATTTAAGAAAGTTTATGTCAAAATAAAAACTACAATCTGCTTGTAATATTCAAAAATTTAGCTTTTTTTATAATTGAAAATCTCTATTTCAATTACATTTTTAGTTTAGCTTTAAATAAATTGTAACAAACATCACTTCACTAATAAAATTTCTTTAGTTGCCCTCCATAATAAATTCAAAATATGTATACATTTATCATGAGCATAGCTTGAAAAAATGATCACTAATATAAAATAATCCAATGACAAATCATTAGGAAAGTCAAGCAAGTTTTCCGTTTTCTCAAATATTAAGACTAACAAGTCAAACAGATTGTTGTAGTTTTATGTACTTTCCTAAATAAATATTTTTTGTTCCAGAGTTGCATATACATTTTATAACATTACAACAAATCAACCTGCTAAGTCTTAAAAAAAAACATATGTACATATATACTACAAGCATCAATTTGGAACAGTCTGTTTTATTTTTTAAAAAACAAACGCTAGAGGGAGCCAAATACGGGATCTATCTTGTATATTAAGTTGCCTATCTATATTTTAGCAAACTGAGCAATGCTTTATCTATGTGAAACCCTACCTACTTACCAAAAGTTACTATCGTGTCAGTGAATATTTTAATATTAATTTTGTTGCATTTATTGATATTTATGTCTGTCTCTTTAAATTTATATTTACAAATAAATTAAAAAGTAAAAACAGTCTTGTTTATAACTCCTACAATGAGAAGAGTTCTCTTTGCGCAGAGTGTTTAATTTTTTGGTTTTACTTTTTAATGATTTTGATATTGGTAGGTATGCTTTGGTTTAAAATTGTTCAGACCTTACATTATGTAAAAATATTGTCAGATATTTATATGGGAAGGGTTAGACTGTGCTTTACACATGATTCCTTTTCTAGATGGTTTCTACTAGTGGTGGGACCTATTGAATAAGATCTGATGTTAAAATATTGAAGTACATATAAAATCAACAGTAAAGTTATATACTAAAATTCAGTACATATAGTTAATACTTGATCATTTTTAATGTGTATTACAAACTAGAGTAAAATTATACAACTATACAGTACTTAATTAATGAATATTTTTTGAAGTGAATGAAGATATGTATTTTATTTTTATTTCTAATTGAATAAAAAAGTATTTTGGGATTATTACTATTTATTTTATATATTAAATGATATTTTACAGTTTTTAAAATATGTATTGTCATTCCAATGTTTGTGGATGACACCTTTTATATATATATATATATATATATATATATATATATATATATATATATATATATATATATATATATATATATATATATATATATATATATATATATATTAAACATTCTAATAATATTTTGCCACAAAATTTAATGAACTTGCTATTTGAGGTTTTATTATATTAGTAAATAAATTAAAATTAAATGTTGCCAAAACGAAATACATGATTTTAAGAAAAAAATTAGATTATGAGGTAATTATTGTAATTGATGCAAATTAGATCTAGTCAATATTATTATATATTTGGGAATAAAAATTGATCGTAAGCTTAAATTTAATTTACATTTTGAAAAGATTATTTCAAAAATTGCAGGAAGTTTTGAATACAAAACAATTATTTATCTTTTATTCTTTTGCTATTTTATATTTAGCAAATAAACATATATTTTATTAAATGCAGATAAATATACTAAAATTAAGGTAATCTTACAAAAATTAAACTGGTTGAATATTAAAAAATATTTTATTTTATTTTATCTATTGTCTAAATTTTTAGAAGAATTTAATTGTGATAATCATTAAGAAATTATGGAGCTATAGAGATTTCCATGTTTTATAGAAATTAATATAAGTCTGTATTTCTTAAGGGTCTCATTGAATATAACAATTTAGACAAAAATTTAAAATCAGAAAAACCTTTTAAAAAGTTTAAATATTTATAAGAATTATTAATTTAAAAAAACAATTCGAAATAAATCAGTTTTAGTTTGTAGTAGTTAATATTTAATTCGTTTATATTTATTCAAATTAAATAAATATAAATCAATTAAATATTAACTACTAATTCTATCAAATAGTTTAGAATTAGTTTTACGATATTCGTAAAACATTGAAAAATATACATTGTAGCATTCTTTGCTAAATAAAAACATGGTAAGCAAATGAAATAAATTATGTTTCACTAGTTGACATTTGCTTGAATATTTGTAATGTGGTTCAAATTAATGAATACCTATAAAACATAATAGTTGAATATAGGTAGTATTTTTAGGGTGTATGTTATGTTCCTCTTTAGGGTTATGTCAAAAATGTAAATAATTCAGCCTAGAAATGTCTCACTGTACTTCTGGTTAAAAATATGGCTAAAAATAATATCTGAGCTACAATCGCTGCTGGTTTACCTATCTAGGTATACATAGTAATGGGCGTAGTATTGTTCTCGCAATTTTATGTTACATTTGTTGACATTTTTATGCCTCATTTTCAAAATTTAGCAAATTGCTCAAAATCAAAAATTAAAAAGGAATTTTAGGCCTTCAAGATAGGTTTATTATTTATATTGTGTGCAATAAATGTTTATCGAGATTTTTATATTTTTTGCTGAGAAATAAAAAATCAAAAATATAATGTCATGACAGCTTTACTACGGCATTTTTTGAAGTTTCCGTTGTTGTCATATCTTGTTTAAATTATAATGTTTTGTGACTAATTTTTGGTTTTTAAATGGAACACCCTGTATATTACGCTCTTAGGTTCTGCCTTGAGTTTTAAACACATTTTATATTTCAAGTTGTATACTTAAAATCAACTGTTCTCGTGAAAATCGCATCTCAAAATCGTAATATTGGACCTTTTAGAACCATCTATCTGCCAAACAGTTAAATTTTGAACAAAACGGCTTGCACTTTTCTATCTTAACTTTCTTAAATCTTTCACTATGTTTCTCCTTGCGGTTTGACCAGAAGTGTAAAAATTTGAGAATTTCGGCTAAACCAGAAGACAGAGGACCTTGAATTGGCCAGGCTTCCGCCAATAACAACACAGGTTGTTCAGTGTGGTTCTTATTGGTTCGACGTTTATGTCCGCGGATTATAAACAAGTTTGGTTGAATGTTTCCTGGCCTGTGTCTATGTATAGATCCTGGCTCTGTGATAGGATTCTCGGCTTTGGATCCAACGCATGTGTGTTCGAATTCCTGTTCAGGCGGAAGACTTCTTTTAACAAAACATATTTAGTACAAATACGGATTAGGTTAGATTAGCTGTTGCTGCTTTGATAGTGGGCTTCGCATGAAGCATTTACGCATCAAAAAAGGAAACTGTTATCAGGAATTCCAAAGAACAAAAACCTACATTGATTTTTGTAATAAAGACGAGTAATTTAAAAATGTAGGGCATATTTTGAAAATTTATTTTTGTATCTATTCTTTTTTTCCTTAAAAAAAGTACATTTATATCATTTATTTTTTCGTTTTCATTTAAAATCATACATGACTTATATACTAGAAATGCTAAAAACATACTAAAACTTAATGCACATTTTGAATGCAACCTGACAGTACCTGGTAAATAAATAATTACATATTTACGTACTTTTTTAAGAATATGCAGATCATCTGAACTAGTAATTTTGTACATAATATATTAATTTTATATCCCATGTTATTTTTGTCGGTTTTCTTGTTCTTTGACAGGGTTTTATCATTTCTTTTTATAATTTAATCAATAAAATACTATTATAATAATGTTTGTGTATTTTTATTCCAAATTGTTTTCCATACAAACAAGCAAATAATTAATTTGCCCTTATCTATCGCGATGTGCGAGGCTAAGCGAAATACCAAGTTCTTTTTCCATGTGTGGGGCCATATCGATAGTTATCCGATAAATACCGGATTAAGGATATGGATATATTTTGCGGTGCTGTCTTGTGAACACACTACTAGTAGTCATTTTGTTCAAAATGTAAACTTCGATTTAACCGTTTTACCGATAGATGATTCTAAAAGGTCCGAAAAACGATTTTCAAAACCAAATCAAGCAGATAAAAGACAAAAAGCCTCTGTAAAAAAAACACAAACGAAAAGGAGACATCCATACTTTGTTATGAATTGACATCGTCGGATCCAATATTTAATTATTATATATTATGGAAGACGAAAAAGGTTGCAATACAAGATGCTCAACCTTAATTGTTTTGAATACATAACAATAGTTTATGAGAAAAGTTGTCCGAAAATGATTTACAAAAGGATTTAAATAAAGTCGACGATGATGCAGTTGAGAATGTTTCTGATAGTCACACCATCTCATCGGACACTAATGCATTAGGTTCAGATGTCGACTTTAAAAGCTATGAAGACATATCGATTCAAATCTTATAAAAATGTAACCTAAAGCGTTTTAGCAGATAACCATAAAACCTGCTTAGAAGAATTGTTGAATACTAAAAAAGTCATTAATTTTGTTTTTTTTTTAATAAATTATCTTCTGATAGACTACTTACTGTAAGAGACATGTTCGACGACATAGCCGAGTGTATGGGATTAAGTAGGGGAGACAAAATGGGTTATATCTTCTACAAAATTTAATAAAATAAGAAAGAGAATCATATGAATAGAAGACAACAACGAAGATTCAAGCATTTTTGAAAAAGTCGAAATATAGAGTGAATTTAAAATTGAAAGAGACTGAGGAAACTCTTCTTCAGTTATCGACTAGAGGGCTTGAACTGTTACTGCCATTTATTATGTCGATTTTTGGCAGATGGGAAGAGTTATTAAACTAATTTGGGATCAAAATTCGCACATTAAATTTCTCAAACGAGATTTTTATAATTTTTTTTGGCCAAAACCGGATGTCATATAAAATACTTCCAGTAAAGTTACTAGTCCGTAAATTTATAAATTAAATAAAGATAGTTAACCACAGTTTGTGTTATTTAATTAGTAATATTTTTAATGTAATAAGGTAAAAAAGAGTGGAAATACCCAAAAGTTACATAGGAATGCTCTGGATATACCTGCTAATTTTGTAAATAGATTGGGAGTATATTCCCCGAAAGTGGGAATTGAGCATTTTTAGGGGAGTTGTTGAATGTTTATTTGTTGTGTTTTAAGTCAATACGCGATTTTTAAACAGTTTGAAAGTTTGATTTAAACCCTGGTTTGCGGTTGAGTTAAGGTATGAATCTGAGATTTGGATCCGGAGAGTCTATAAGTAATCCTCTAGCCATGGCTACAAAGAAAAAAATTAAAATTTCTCTTAACGACCACCCAGGGATGCGTCCGGAGGGTAGCTCAACCCTAGCATTGAATATCCACTCTTCACAGAAATGAAAGTAGACCGTTTTGACAGTGCCAGTTCTGAATGCTTTAGTTTTGACAGGTAATTTAGTGCTTTTATGAGTACATGAAAAAGTAGTGGATTAAATCATTGGAGTTTTTGTTAATGTTTATTGTTACTTCATTTTTTTTTATTTATTTTAAGTGCTACTTTTTATATTATCTATTATCAGCAAAAAGAAAATTAGCATTTATTTATTATATTGACATTGATGAAAATTATAAGTGTAGAGACAAGGAGAAATACTTTCAGAGGAAAATTGAATTAAAAGAGTAACTCACAGGAGCCGATATATTTTTATTTCTGTATCTTAGATTTTCTGTACGCGCCCCACGAGGTATATCAGGTATATGTCAATCCTGTGGAATTAATTCTGACAAATTGGCGAACTTTTTAATTGTTTCTTCTAAATTTATTAATTTCAACACAGTTTTTTACTAGAAAGTAAAAGCAAATATATGTACAGTACTCAATAATATCACATTTCTAAGGGAGGTTGTTATTTTATATTGTGTCTCTTAAAAAAAACTCTCCTATTGCTTTATTTAAAGCAAAATCGGTCGTTATGTCACATATGTTAATTAATTTTATTCTATGGTAATAATAGAAGTATAACAATCTGTGCTGCCCCATGGCTAATCTTAAGTAGTTTTGAATAATTTTTAATTTGGGGAAATTTCTGTTGTCACTAGTAACGGCATACCAAAGTGAAATTTGCATAATTGATGTATAAAAGTGCTTAAAATAATGACAAGGCTATTTTAATGCATTTAATTTCCTTCTGACACATTACTCTATTAAAGAGTTAAATATTCGAATTTTGTGCCAAATACGAAAATATAATAATATAAAGAAAAATAAATATCCCGCAATGGTCAGTTGTAAGGTATTTCGTTTCTTGTTTACCATCAACAACAAACTGATAAAATAAATATAATTAAATTAACCCTTTTCAGTTATTAACAGTCACTCACAAAACTGATTATTCACTATCTTACTTATTTTTCTATCATGCCTCTCCAGTCCAGTTCTGGACACAGGTCCTTCACACTTTTTCCATTCATACCTACAAGGTTTATACATTGAGCTACATATATATTGCGTTTCGAATTAATGCGGATTGATCTCGGTGTTTACGACTTGTATAGAGCGTAATAGATCAAATTTTATATATCCATATTTTTGGTAAACTTATATATTTTTTAATTTATCCGAGCTCCATTAAATTTTACGATTTATTTATAATTATACCAAATTTTATGATTTGAACAAAAAAATAGTATACTGGCTGTTTCACTTAAAATTGTAAACGCTGTTTTGTCCGGAATTAACGAAGATATCAAAATTTAGTAAAAAGGATTTACAAAAAACCACACCGTCAGCACTATAGGCGTTGCGACGCCGAGAAAACAGAAAGCATTTGCAAGAAATTTAAGTCTCAGATTTCAAAAATACCCATTTTTAAGACATTTTTTTATGTTTCAAATTGATTATTGTACTATTAAGAAATCATGGTTCTTGGGATTAGACCGTATGAAATTGGAATTAATTTCCGACGTTTCGCCTTCGACTGCACGAGGCATTTCAGGGATCTTTACTCCACGAGATCTGAACCTGAATGAGCTCGAAGAGATTCAGACGGGCTTTTATACCCGATTGGTGCTCACCTAACCGTGACCCTGTGTTAAGATCGGTTTTCACGTGTGATGTAGACCGTAACCCGTATCTCTATTGAAATTTTTTGTATGTTTAAAAATTTCAATAGGTTTTCTAATTTTTCGTTTATAAAATGCTGGAACCGATGCTAGAACCTTGGTTTCCTTTACATTTATAATATGGCCAGTGGTATGCTGGTGTTCAGCTACAACAGATTGAACAGTTTGTTTCTTTTTACTATGTCGTTTATGTTCCTTGAGTCTAGTTGATATTGAGCGTCCTGTTTCTCCCACATACACTCCTCCACAGGAGCAAGGAATCTTATATACTCCTTCTGTATGAAAAGGTACAATATCTTTCGGGGATCGTAAGTGTCGAATCTTCTTAGGTGTATTGTAGGTATGTTGGACCGCTGAAGTAATCGTCCTATTTTATCTGTAGTGCCATGTATGTAGGGAAGAACAACACTACCTAACGGTGGCTCCTTATCATTCTCCTTTGGCGGTAGTTGGATTAATATATCTTTTAAATGAACGCGTAATATCTTCAGTGCAATAGCCATTTCCTCTTACCTCGGTTAGAAGGCACGCCAACACTACACTTCTGTTTATATTCATCGACCCAGCCGATTTTTACAATTTCATAGGTGTCATTCCAATGTTTAGTCCAGATAATAAATTGGTCTACCATCTTCTCTTAATTTTCAAATAGTTTCCAAGTATTCATTTTTCTACTTAACCAGTTTGGTGCTTTCCATTATTCTTTGTTGTTTGTCAATTGTCGTATATTTAAAGCCACGGGTTTTAGGAATTTCCACAAATTTTTCGAACAGTCGACAATATCTTTTCTTCTTCTCTTTAGTGTCCAAAGATGGATAATTTTTGTCTGTCCGCATATTGTACTTAATAACTCTAATATTTTGTAGCTTATGTTCTTTTATAACAGGGCTAATGCGACAACCGTTCCGGTCTTTTCTCGTTTTTAATCCATTTTTTAAAAGGCTATGAACTGTTGTTCTGGATGTTTGATTGGTTAGAAATATAATCTTTTTAATGTTTGTGTTTTACACATTTTTTCCTTCGTAAACGTTTAAAATTATATTCTGTGCATCTCCGCTTAATGTAATTGCTTCTGAACTGCCCGGAGTATTATTCGTATTTTCCACACACACGTTTTGTAGATTCGCTTTTATTTCAATATTTTTACTATTAAAATTTTCAATTAAAATTCAATTTTGTGAGAGTCACAGTCGCCACGTTTTAAAATCTTCAATTAAGCAATTCCAATGTTATATTTAAACTAATTAAAATATGTTGGCATAAAACCAACATTTAAAATACGTACCTGTTTGAGGTAAAGGTAACAGTGGACCAGAAGTCAATCCGGGTTAATTTGAAACGGATTATACTAATATTGGCCAGCAATCTTACGGACGTGGAGTCCACTGTATAACTTTTCTTGTCCATTTTCCGATATTGCCTTCTTTTCCACTCCTTATTTCCTCGTTTGGTACCCAATCTCTTAGTGTGATCCCGAGTATACTTTATTCCATTGCTTGCTACATTACTTTGAGATGAGCTCTTAGACATGAGATCATGACGTGATTTCTGCCGAAATCATTTGGCTCAATAATTTTTTGTTTTTTTGAGATTCATTCATTGTTTTCAACAAAACGTAAATAACTTGAGTGCGACCCATCCTAATGCCTCTTCCGTTCGAAATGAACTTCTTGAAAACATCCTTCCATGTTAGGGTAAAGAATTTTGGGGATATCATATTCCCCTGCCTAACTCATTTCTTTATTTTCGTTTTTTTTTTATCTTTATTATTTCTCAGAGTTTCACTTGTATTGTTGCGTTCTGGTACTGTTTTTCTTATGAATTCAGAGTCTGGAGTTTACGCAATGATTTTAAAATGTCTCTCGAAGTATTTCGGTGTATTATATACATTACACATGCACGCGGCCTCTTTTTGTTTTTCATTTGTTTCAAGGTTTCTCTTATCTCTCCTATAGTTATTTCTCTCTCCTCTGATCCTCCATCAATTTATCTTATTTCTTACATAGATAAAATTTAACTACTTATCCAATTGACTTCAAACTTTGCACGAGATTCAAGTGTGAAACGGAAAAAGATTGGTAACATTTTAGTGATAATCCAGTATGGCAAAACAAAATGGCGCCCCCTTAAAATTTTTAAATATTCGATAAAACTCCATTTCTTGGAATCAAAAACCTTCTTTTTATGAAAAAAATAAATAATAACAACAATAATAAATAAATCAAAAACTAAAAAAAAATGAAAGTACATAGTGTATAATATACTGTATGTAATTTATTATCATTTTTATTGGTTCTTAATTATTATTATTACTTATCTTTCATAACCTTATTTATAGAGTCTATAAGAAGTAAATTATGTCCTTTATTACTTTCCTTTAGATTCACGCAAAAAGAGTATAAAATAATGAATATAAAAAGCAATGCATTTTCAGTTTTAAACATCTAGTTAGAAAGAATATATTTGCCTTTAATCATTTATCGGCAGAAAACCTTACCACCGTAAGACCATTAATACAAAGAAGCAGAAATAAGAAAAGCAATTATAATATTAACTAAGTTTTTTGCCGCCGATACAGGAGAATAAATATTAGTTTAAAACATTAGCAAACTTTTTTGTGGTTTTGGCTATTTGCTAAGGTTAATTATAATGTATGTCAGTCAATTAATTTTTTTGAACAGTTATTGTATGGGAATTTAATCAGTATGGTTTTATCGCAAAGAAAGACAATTTCAATCCCTCTAAAACGATGTATGGCTTATATCTGAGCCATACATGTGTCCAAGGGAACCTTTAAAAATGTTCTAGTGCTTGAAAAAAAGATCGTTATTTTCATTGGATATTCACCCCTTATTTTTTATATGTCAAGTTGTGTAAGAGACTGTTAGTGACGTCGTTGGAGACAAATTTGTTGACGCGATTAGGCTGTTAGTCATATCTCGATCTCGCAATATCCGCTAAACTAATTTTTTTAATATATGCTTTTCTTATTTTTCTTTAAAAAATATTAGAAAGAGCAATTATTTTGTATTGTAACAAAAATGTTTTTAAAAAACCGTATATATATATATATATATATATATATATATATATATATATATATATATATATAATATTAATTTGATTTGAGATATAGAAAAAAGCGAAATACAGCGCCCGCTCTAGGGGAACGATCCGGTCATTTGAATGAGCCAGAATATTGATAAGCAAAATTTTTACTTGTCAATTTTTTTCCTCAACTTTTATTCAATTTACATGTATCGTATTTACTATTTTTGCCTAAAAGCTAAAAACAAATATTTGCAATCTAAAAATCATAATTCTAAAAAAACAACAGTAAAAGAGTGGCAGGATCAATTAAATAAAAAAAGCCGGCTACATAATATGTTTATAGATTAGTTTTGACCATTTGGTCCCAAGGATTCGTCATTTTTACTTGATTTTCGATTCTTCTTTTAGTAAAATTTTGCGTTTATTGGTAAATAAATAAATTTTCTTAGGTGTTTGTGGTACTATAAGTTCCAAATACTTATTTAAATTTATAACGGTTCATAATAAATATTTTAAGGGATTTAAAAAACCGTTTTTAATATTTGGTTTGGAGTAATCGTCATTTTAAGTTCAATTTTTTTATTTTTTAGCAAATCCTAAAGGTTTTGATAAAATCTTAACAATTTTAGATGTAACATGTTTTTCTACCTTCAAAAATAAAGCTTGTTCATCTGTTCAAAATATACTTAGAAGCCCTGTGCATTTATACGTGGGGTATGAGGCAGAATTATATACCTTAGGCATCTAATTATTTTTGCGCCTGAAATGAGAATGATTAGAGATGCAAACGCCCACGGTTTGATATGGGAACGCCCAAGTTTCGAAGGATTCAGGTACATTTTTAAAAACGCCGGAGTTGCAAAGCACGAGTTGAGAAAACACCGCCTAAAGCATTCCGCGCTCTGTTGTATAGGGGTCTGGCTTTACGTCACCTACCTAGTAAATATGGATATGCGAGTGAACGCGGTTCCTTCATCTCCAACCAAATAAACTTTTTAGTTCTTTCATTTACGTTTCGACTAGTATAGTACCTCTCGGCGTTATCAAGCGCAAATAATTTGCCAATGAACTTGGCCTTGTCTGTTAAATTTCACCCCTTTGTGGTTAAAATGGAGTTACTTTAATCTTGTACCATTTTTATTTTAATGTTTTTCTGACTTTTTGTACATCGGAAGCGATGCGCAGTTTATTTATTTGACAAGCAAATTCCTTTTCTTCACTCATTCCTCTATCCGCTGACATATAGAATATTGCATATTACATAAATTATTGTTACGCAATATCACGCCATAATTTTAGAATTTCCTGGTGTTTTTTGGCATTAGCAGCACGGAATAAAAATTCCAACTATTTTAATTTAGTAACGGTCGTTATATTGATCACTTTTTAAATAATTATTTAAAATTGCTCCAATTTCATAACAGAGGCCCACTTTAAAACCATGTGATGCAGAAAGTGTACTTGAGATTATGAGAATACGTGACCAGCATATGACTTCACAGTTTACTTCCACTGTTTTCCACATTTTTACTGAAATAACTTACATAGTTGTATTTCCACTAGGATATCGAGGCAAAGTGATTGTCACGCGGTCATTGCATAACATTACTTTTGATTGATTTTTCTTTTGACCGAAGCAAATGAAAATAATTGCAGACTGTTTTTTTTTATAGATTCGATGTTAAACATTTGTCGGGATACTTGTTTTTAAAACGTAAATTCTTACAAAGTGTTTAATAAAGATGTAAACAATATAGTTTTTTTATTTTTGTACAATAGACGCCTCAAGGTTGCCAGAGATAACAAATGTTTAAGAGGATACTTAATTTTTGACCTCTCATATGAAGTGTCCTTGTAAAGGGATTAATAGTCCGATTTGTATTTTCTCGTTTCATACATTCTTATTCCGTGTATTCCGTTTCTATTACTATTTTAATACACAGAAATAATAATATCCGTATAGTTTCTTGTTTTCTACATTTTGGCAGCCTTTCTGTGCTTTCCAGAAATTTAATAAGGTTATTTTAGATTTAGGTTTGCCACTATATGTGAATTGTAATAAACAAAAAACTAATACTTAAGTAGCATTTTACAACTCTTCGGGGTAGTGTGCGAAATGAGAAGGTTTTCTGACAGTATAGGAAACGCGATGTTCGAAACCCCTATAAATGAAGGAATTTACCGTACAAACAGTGGCGTAGCTTGCCTTTTTATTATAGGTAGGCTGTATCACGGGCACAATTTATTTTTTTAGGGAACAACATTAATTATTATTATGGGATATTTTTTGATTTTACATTTTAAAATATTGTTATATTATTGCGTTATGAAAACTGGTCGAAGAATATTTCGACCTGCTTAGGATTAATTGGTTTATTTATACTTTATATGGACTAAAATGAAAACACTTCCTGTTAACCAGTAATAATTCGTGTATGAAATTGTTTAAAATCGATGCACTAACTTGCCCTTTTCTCCATGACCAGATTGGGCGTCTACTTTAGGAGATAAGTAGGTAGTTTTGAATGAAAAAAATTAAACAGTATATATTTTTTTGTTTAGTAGTTAGATTTGGGGGTCACGAAAAACATTTTAAAAATACTACCGCCTACGATGAATGCGCAACACCTTATTATCCACGACCAGATTGGGCGTCTACTTTAGGAGATAAGTAGGTAGTTTTGAATGAAAAAAATTAAACAGTATATTTTTTTTGTTTAATAGTTAGATTAGGGGATCACGAAAAACATTTTAAAAATACTACCGCCTCCGATGAATGCGCAACCCCTTAAATATGTAAATTAAGTACAAGAAGTTGGTTTTTGTGCAATAACTCGTTTTCTCTTTGTCATATGATAAATATAGTAATATACAAAATAAAATTCTTTTCTCTACTAGAAAGGTTATATACACTTTACACGTAACATCAGCTGAATCCCCGTAGCAACCGCTTTAAACTGACTGACGCGCGTCTTTATAGTTTTTATTGCCAATTGTCTGGGTAAAGGGTTAATTTGCTCGACGAGCATCAAACAGCTTAAAACAACTGCTTCGGCGACGGTCCTGGTGTTACTTAAAAACTGTATAGAATATTTGAAGCTTTCATTTTGTATACCACCATATTTAAAATAAAAAGAAATCAAGTTATTGCACACAATCCCTTAGGGGGTCGCGCTTTCATCGGAGGTGGTAGAATTTTTAATGTTTTTCGTGATTCCAAATCTAACTATTAACTAAAACAAAATATAAAAATATATATATATATATATATATATATATATATATATATATATACATATATACATACACATACAACCACCTGGAGTAGTCGGTTAACTTTATTTTATTTTATGAACACCAGGGCAAAATACTTTTTAATGTCAATAAGTAATATACAAAATCTTTAGAGTTAATTATTTTTGAAAACACTAACTGTCTCGTGTCTGGTTAGCAGGTCAAATCACAATCTAAGACAACATTAAAAATGAAATTAATAACCTAACCAGCCTGCTATACTGTCAAATACTTTTTTAAATTTTTGTCACCCTTCCTCATGGAGCAGCCATTAACATAACCTATGCTACTACGTCACATGTGATGTTACTGCTAGAGCTAAAGCAAGAGCAAAATGATAGTGATGCGTTTTGGTTTGGTTACAAATACTTCAAAAAAATTAATTTAAATATAAATATCTAAGTATATAGTCTTAATGGACGCCCATTACGCCCCTGTGTACAAGTGAATATTTTATATATAATAGAAAATGATCCAGATAATCGACCTTATAATATATACGTTTAGGTTTTGCAGCGGGATTTGTTGTACGATAGTCGGACCACAATACTCTCTACAATTCTGTTACAGCTATTGTTGTTGCAATAGCCTCATTAGGTCTGTATAAATTATGGCTATCTGAAAAATTGACAAACCTCTTTTTTTCGTCAAGTAATAAATCATAATAATATCATGTCAATCATATAAACATTAACCTAATACAAAAGGCATGCAGTGCTTTAACATCACTCGCTCATATCCCTTCTTCTCCAGGGGCGTCGCCGTCGGGTAGGGGTGGGTCCAAGGCGAGGATTTTTTAAAAGTTTTAATTTATCTTCTCCTGTATGTTAGTTAGTTGTATCAAAGTTTACAGAATGATAATTGTGTAAACTTTGGTTGAGTTACATCTTGCAAGTAACTTTTGAAGCAGTTCCCGTTATAGAATTAACTGAAATTCGATATACTTGCATAAACCCGATGGCAAAACAATATTACTATGTCAAATCGTGAATGTCATACAGGGTGCGTAAAAATGCTAAAAAGTAAAATAAACGTAAAAACAGTTTCTATCATTGAAATTGACTGACATTTGGTATACATACATAATCTCGATGACACTTCAATATTATGGTGTCCAATCGAGAATGTCTAATACAGTAAAAAATAATCTTAAAAAGTACAAAATAAAATAAATGTTATAAAAATATTAAAAAAAGGCTTTTATAAACTATTGAACTAAAAGGTAAAAAATAATTAAACTTACATAAACACAGAACTTTATTTTTTTTTTAATTTTATTTTTATTTTCTTAAAACCTTGAGGCGTGAGGCATCATCACACTTGAATTAAAGCCTTAAGCTTTTAAGAAAATATTCAATTTTTAAAAGTTTTGTGTTTATGTAAATTTAATGATTTTTTACTTTTCAGTTTAATTGTTTATAAATAAAAACTTTTTCAAAAAATACGTTTTTACATTTATATTATTTTAGTCAACAGTTGATATGGTTAGTTATCGTTCTTTCTTAGGTGTCCCAGATATTTTAAAAAGGTAAAAACTCCACTAACGAGTCCAGTCTACAATCCCTCAAAATTATTTGCACGTGGCCCCGCAAATTTTCTTGCCGGTTCTGCATAAAATGTCAGTAATTAAGTAGAAATTGAAATTTATTAATAGTCAAAACTAAACAGCTACAAAATACAATATTTTGAACTGCTAACCGAAACAATATGTTTGCATTTTTCAAAATGATTGGGAGATTTTTAAATTCTGTAACATAAACAGATTATTATTAACTTTTGTACACCTAAGGATCTTGTATATTCACCCTATGAAATGATTTCGATAAATGAAATAATGTTCTTACAGACTATAATTTTCACTCTTATTTCTTTATCATTCGATTTTTACCTTTGAAGTACAGCTATTTTATTTATCCTACTTACTAGTAACGAAACTAAACGCCATTCTATCTATACTTAAATACAGTTTACAACATTTATTTTCAAAACCGAAGTTGACAGTAGAGGCATTGTCCTGTTCAAGGTAACGAAGATATAATCATGCTAAGCAGTCCACAAAAAATCCCCGAACATTAGTTCACACGGGGCAATACCAGTCAATTCAATTGTAAAACATTAAACATTGCACAGGCGCAACTAAAAATATTGCGTTACATTATTATTTTACACTAAACAATATCATTTACTATTACATCAGTGTTCGACATTATATATCTACGTTTTTGGTTTGTTTTAGAGTTTTTGAATAAGGTATTTGGTAATTGAATTTGTTCGAAAAAATGTCACATGCGCGTTCATCGTAATAAAACCAACAAGGTCAGAATTGGTTTATAATTGCTCAGCTCCCGTGTGCAAAATACAGTCTACTTCGTATTTTATGGTATACAACGATATATGGTGGTTGTTGCTTGAAGTACTCAGTTCTGTTTGTATTGTCAAAAATGTTCCAAATATTTTGATTTATAAAAAGTTACATTATCAGGTAAGAAGAAATGCAGGGTACACAGAATTTAAATGTGCACCCCAAATGCAGTCGTAGAAAAAAATACAGTGTTTAAGACGTTTGAAAACTTTTCAGATTCATTTAACTTGTCGAAACTGTCGCATTCATCTGAACAGAGCTGTTTTCAGGACTTGTTTATACAATACACTTTACCTACACACCCTAGCTTAAAAAACAATCAAAAGCATTTAAGCTTTTTTAACAAAACGTGAAATAAATCATTTTTTTTATTTAAAGACATGATTTTTTTACTATATAAAAAATATTTCTTTTTTATTTTAAAGGGGATGGTTAAAAAAACACTGAGACACCTTAGATTTATTTTATTTATGTGCATATAAAGGGAATTAAAAAAGTCTTAAAAAAAAAACAAAGCAAATGTATTTTCTTTTTTTTCATATAATTTTATATGATACGCTATATAATTTTTTATATAGTCATATATGGTATATAATAATATATAATAATATTTATATATATAATTTTTTATAGAGGGCTACTCTAAGGGGGTGAAAAAGCAAACAAAAAAAATTAGGTTTTTTTTTAAGCGATGGAAAACGAAAATTTATTTTTTTATATAATTTTTTTTACTACACTGGGTGATTCTCGGGAGTTAAACAGCTTTTTAAAACCAAAAATATGTTTTTATTTCCTTAACTATTAATATTTTCTGGAAACGGTAAAAGCACGTGAACTGTATATATCAACTTACCACCCACGACCTAGAGTTTGTAACACACGCATGGGGTGCATTAGTTGCTTTACGTGGTTAAGTTGAGTACATGATCTGGTGATACAGCGGGAGATATCGAAGTCATAGAAGCCATGTATCTGTAAGTATTTTGTGAATAAACACGAGCGTCTCTCAACAAGGTTACCTTGATTAATTCCGTTTACATAGTCCATTTTCCGATGTCTCGTCGTCTAAAAGCTTGAAGAATTTTCAATTTTACTTAGTAAGCTGGTGCTGAAAGAATTGAACATCTTGACCCCCCAATATTATTAAATCTGTCAAATCACTTCTGTAATGTTTTTATGTTGAGAAAAGCTTTATTTCAATTGAAAATGCATGATAGCTCTTCATTTCTCAAAGGCCAATTTTTGCTTAATTGATAATTCTTACCGCGGAAAAAATTGGATGGGTAAAGGAATGTGTACGGAGATTCCAAAAAACAGTGGACTCTTTCTAGTGGTAATCGCGCGAAACGTTTAGTCAAAACCGGGACAATAGCTAGAAGAGTAGGAAGTGAACGATCCAGAATCGCTTTAATTGCAGTACAACAGTTGTTATTGTCTCCAGAAAATAGATCAACCTATTCATCCTAGCGCAAAATAGTTAGTAGGTTGAGAATTTGTCGCAAGTCAACAATGGAAAAGAATTTGGGAATAAAATGCTTACAATAGAGGCGAAATTACGCCGGTCATTGCGAACTAGGTTATACAGATGATTCTCGAATGCTAACATACTGCGCGGAGTCTGATATTTCAAAGTAAAAAGGATTTTACTTTGCAATTTCTACAGAACAGACAGAATAATCTAGTTTACTCATTGATTAGAAAAAGCCAAATTACTCTACATATACAAGTCAAAAAATGGATGACATCCGTTGTTATTTCCTGGAGTAGAAAAAGTAGATTATCCTTCACAGATCCCAAGTGATTGAAACCAACGCAAACGACTACATAACCTATTTACGTATTGAATTGCTAAACGCATGTCGATATCAGGATGGTAACTATGTTTTCAAACAAGATTGTGCTCCATCCTATAGAGCTATTCGAACTCAATTTGTATTAGAAGAGAACCTTCCGTCGTTTATTAGGCTAGTGAATGGACCCAAATTCTCCAGACTGCTAGCCGTTGGATTATTGTGTAAGGAATGCTCTTCAAGAATCAGTGGCGTAGCCAGCTCTCAGGGGCGGAGGGGGCAATCATAATGAAGACCTAAATTATTTTTTGTGAAGAGCAAAAATTAAAATAAAAGAACACCTAGGCAAAACAAGTGACGACCAAAAAATAAGTCATCATGAATTTGTTTTGCATTACTTGGGTATTTATAAATAATTTTTTTTGTCACAGTCTTTGAACTTGCAAGAACTTCGAGACAGAATGGAGCAGGTGTAAGTCTAATAAGAAGATCCGTTGTTCAGTTTAAGGCAAGATTAAGAGCTGCCTCATTTCAAGATGGCGAGCCAATACATCACATTTTCAAATAGAATCCGTTAAGCATCCTCCAGTTTGTTTCTGGAAAGGACATTTTTCTTGTTTGCTTTCGGTTCTCAATTGTACACTAGTTTAATAAATTTAAAATGTTCTTGTTTGACATAATAAGTTTTTTTATTATACTCCCTGTAACTGGCTAAAATTTGAAATATATATCTGTTAAGAGTTATTAGGCAAACAGGACGCATTTTAACCGTCACCGTCACCGGGTATATTTTTGCAAGTCTCATGTTAGACAGCTCTGTTTAAATGGTAATACTTATTCGCGAAGTATATAAATATTTTTTGGCGGATACGAGTTTATTTTCTACCATGAATTTGAAAATCTTAAAAAAAATTTCCGTTAAGGACCCATGAGCTCTTAAAACCGGCCCAGTTTAGGGATGTAAATAGATTCGTAAGTTAGTTCAGCTTAGACAGTGTACGGATCGAAAAAAACATATTAAATAGCAAATTAAAGGATGGTACACACCGGCGCGGGCGTGGTCATTGTCATATGGCGATCGCGGTTTCGTCCTGATGCAGCTGCTGAAAACAAAATGTAGTTCATAATCATATCAATGGGATCTGATTTCGGAAAAAGGGCGGCTGTAACAATTACTACCTCTTAGAAGCCCGTCCGACGATGGTGCATTGTTTTCCCATCCCAGGTGTTCACCCACCAGCCTCGCTTAATGATGCTTGACTGATTGCCATCCGTGTCACACACTTTTATTCTTTATTCTGTTTGCAAATACACTATTAATCAAATAATTAAGAAAACCTCTAAACTAATCTATTAAGTTTATCGACTTATAATAAAGAATACACTTTATTTGTTTTTATTGTGATTTTTTACAAGACGGATAAATCCCAGGATTATATCTTTCATATTCATCAGCTTAGTTATGTACTTTTAACAACTATAAATTATTTCAAAAAACAGAAAACCTGACTGCTTAGAACTAGTATAATATAGAAAAATAAACCACAAAACATACTAAAATAAGTTACACTTGACTTTATATAAAAATAAAAAATACGAAAATAAGATACATTTTACTAGTAGTACTCGGACTACACAATTTGGGACGGATCCGTAAAATTCATTTTATTTGATCTATATCCATGTTTACCACTTGCTAAAAATATTAAAATATATGGGGTATTCGCAAATATATGGAAGTTTTGACATTCCCAATCGTTTTTGTGTTTGGAGATTCCGATACGCCAGCACGGAGGCTCAAATCAAGCAAAAAAATTCGTGCACACAATGTCATTTTTCGAAAATCGCCTTAACATGTATTTACCTTTTTCGCCAAAAATCAAAAGTTTAGATGAACGGGAAATAATTGCTTATATTTGGAATACCCAGTACACTATAATAGCATATGTACATATATTTAGAATCCTCTTAGTGTATAAAAGTATTAATTTTGTTATGTTCGACAATATCGCGTACTACTTCCGCCATTTTGATTTTTTCAGGCAAATCTAGTTCCCTAGTTAAAGACACTCTAAGTGTACGTATTCTCGCAACGTACTGCGCCAATTTGTTTGTGTGGTTTTTTACAACTCACTTTTAAACATTTTTAATACAATATACAAATACAATAAAGGGATGAGATCTATAGATTTCCCGAAAAATAAGATTAATAAAATATGACCTTTAACAGTACGACGAAAGTTAAGAAGTGACGCTGTTTCCTAGGATATTTTCAATTGTGCATTTGACAACGTGTGAATGGGCACTTTGGTGTACTTTTCCTAAATTAATTTAAGTCATGTTGTCAAATAATATAAATTTATTTTTAAACCAGTCGATTTTAAGACGAAAATAACACATTCCTTAAATTCATTAAAACATTTAACCTGTTTGCAAAAATTGTATAATTGTAATATTGTTGAGGTATTTTTCTTTGTGTTAATAAAAATAAAATAAAATATTTTTTTTCCATGTATATTATATAAGTGAACTTACTACCTCAGTTAGGTGAAACTATTTTTAATATTACGTGGTCGCTTGTAATAGATTTTAGAAGTGGTGTGTTAGACGCGTTACATTACTACTGAAAGAGTAATTTCGAAATAAGCTCTGACTATGTCTTTATGCATAACCATAGCTTGCCAACAACCAGAAACCTACAAGATTAGGTGATAAAAAATACGAGTTACACTAACAAAACAGGCGTGAGGGAAACTAGATCTTTGTTTGAGCGACGTCTTGGCACTAATGACAAATATAAAGTAATTCCAGGAAGATTAAAATTCTAGTATTCGCTCCGATTTTTTATGTCGAATCTTCGGAATTTTCGATTATTTGCAGATTTACGAATTATTCGCAATTTATGTGAATTTTTATATTAAAAAGTATATAAATTAATATTAAAATTAAACTAAATGAAAAGCCAAACAACATAACTTTAAATGTTACTTTTTTATGTCTCTGTAGTAACTGAACACTTTTGAATTTGTATTTATTACTTTAAATTGACGTAGAAACGCAATTTAAAGACTGCGTAACGCAGATAAAGACCACGGGTTCTCGGCACACCAAACTAAAACACCATAAATTATATTTTAAATGCTTATAGTTAATACGTATATTTTTGAAAATCATGACCTCTTCCTGGAAGTTCTTAAATTTTATTTTATCCTCCGGTTTAACCTTGATTTTGACCCTTTATGTAAAAATATCACACGTCCCTACTACTAGCAATATCTAATTGCAGTAAATATATTGCATATTGTTCAAAATTGCCCACTTTTAGCACATTTCACGTGAAATTACCGTGAGCTCGAATTATTTCACACATAAAGTGATAAACAAATCGTGTCTGCGTAATAATAAAATTAATGAGTCAGGATCAAAATTCTCCTTAAATAATCATTAATAAATTTTACTTTTATACCTACTTAAGAAGCCCATTGAAGGGATTTTAGAAGTAACATTGAAATGTTGCAACCAGTCATTATTTGTATTAAAAATAATTAGAGCTTAAACCTAGTATAAAGTGTATCCAATATTATTGTGCGGAATTAAAATTAAAAATTAAAATCTAAAATGGGTCTTTAGTTTATTGATATAATTATATGCTATATTATATTTGTTTGGGTTTTATATTATCGTATTGTTACGAGTTCACTTTTTTAACACACAGTTCTTTAACAAATAACAATATCTTTATTAAATACTCAGTATAACACAATTAATAGACTTTAAGCTTAACAAATCTAATATAAGACTAAACTAAATTGTTAACGTCCTTTTCTTATGCAGGGTGTCCCACGACGAACTGCGGCGATCGATTTCTCAGAAAGTAGGCTTTAGAAAAATTTGAAATTTTGGTAGCTAAATAAAGTCAATGGGGGCAATTCACGCAAACTATTTTCAAGATGGCGGCACTTCCGGTTATACCGGAAGTAGACGTCAACTTTCTTGTTTTAAATAGAACACCCTGTATATAATCGAATTTTTGGATTCCTCGAAAAATTCTAGGTATATTTCATGTATAATATCCCATACCTAAGTTCAACTGTTTTTGAGAAATTTTGAATTTTATGTAAAAAATGACGTTTGCAGGTCTAGACAACTATAAATATCTGCTTATCGAACTCTCTATTATTTATTTGCGGTTGGCTTCATTGTCCAAAAGGGTATACTTTAGTGGCCTTTGCTGATATTTTTATAATAAATAAATATAGGGTGATCAAAAACTGATATTATATTTTTGAGTTATTGACGATTTAACATTTTTTATTCTAATAATAGCAGACGGCTTCTAAGTTTTTTTGTTAGTTGACCATGACGGGAGGCCTGGCGAGAACAAAACCAATTGGTTACTATAGAAACGTAATATTTGTCGTTTGACAATTACCTACTAAAATATTATTTATTTATTATAGTAATTATAATAATTATTAAACTAATAATCATGCCGGAGCGATTAAATTACACACATGAGGATTATTTGAATTTGTTTATTATCTTTGGGAAATCTAACAGAACAGGAAAACTATAAAAATGTTGAAACCGTGAAGACAAAAATTAATTAAAGAAAGCCTGTTCCCATTATAGTCTAGTCTACACAAGAGCACAACTTATTTTTTCAATAAATGTTGAAAATGTCCACCTTGTACTTCCAAACATTTTTCGCATCTCAGAATAAATCCCTCGTGGGTGGCCGCTCTAATTGAGGCTGGAGATAAACTTTCGAACGCGTCCCTTACCCTTGCCATACAGTCCTCTTTCGTTGTTACTGGATTAAAATAAACGATTCCTTTTATCGTTCCCCATATAAAATAGTCTAAGACTGTCAGATCGGGGGACGAGGAGGCCACAGGAAAGGTCCATTGTTGGCAATCCACTTGTCGTCAAACGTAGCTTGTAAAAAGTTAGTAACTGCAACGGTTCTATGCGGTGGGGCGCCATCGTGTTGGTAGAAAATTTGACTATGTTCTGCCAAAGGTAAATTACTTAAATATTCGTTGTCCAACTCTTCAAGAATATTCAGATATCTTTCTCCTACAAAAGTTTATAGACATAATTTTACGGAAAGAAATGCTTTAATAATATTCATCGATTTATTGATTTAAGAAGAAACAAAATACATCAAAATTCAATTAATTTAATCTGAAGAGTGCTCAATAAAAAAAGAAGGTTTAGAATTTTATGACTTTCTAAGGTACCCTGTATAATGTATAAATAGCTTGTAAATATCTTACTAAAGATAACTTTCCTTTAAAACTTAGGATGATATATTTTTTTAGATATGATGTGTTACGGTATGTGGACCATTATTTTTATGAAGTAGTTTAGTGTGACCTGTATAAATAGTTTAAGTTAATTTATTTATATAAGAATATTTACTAAATGATTTATCTAATTTTGGATTGACGCTAAATTGAAAAAAGATTATTGTAATATTACCTAAATGGATTATTTTTTATTAAAAAAGTCCTTGTGTTTAGGCAATGTATAACTTACCATTCAAATTTTCTTCGTAAAAATTCAATTTTATTATTCCATCGTTCCTTACTGCACAAAATCCATTAAATTGCCAGTATTCTTGAAAGTTTCGCGATCTTACTGCATAAGGATTCGAATCACTCCAAAAACGGGAATTGTGTCTATTGAAAAGGCCATTTTTAGTAAATTTTGCCTCATCGGTCCAAATTATATTGTCCAAAAATCTAGGGTTATATTGTACCATTGTTAAAATAAACTTGCAAAACTGTACTCTTTTTGGCAAATCAGTGTCTTTTAGATGTTGAACCAATAATATTAAATAGGGTTGGAAGTTATGTTTTAACAGAATCCTATGCACTGAGTTCCTCGAGATTCCTGATTGTCTTGCCAAGTTTCTTAGGGATGTCATTGGATATGCTGCAAAATATCCCAGAATTGCAATCTCGACATTTTCATTATCAACAATGGGCTTCCTCTTATTAATTTTTGCCTTGACGTTTCCAAAATTTTTATAGTTTTCCAACATTTGTTTAACGCTGTTCGGTGACGGTTTCTGTTTATCTGGATATCTATCAGCAAATATCTGGCTTGTTCTTGTTAAAACTCTGTTAGATTCCCCATATATAATAAACAAATTCAAATACTCCTCGTGTGTGTAATTTAATCGCCCCGGCATGATTATTAGTTTAATAATTATTATAACTACTATAATAAATAAATATTTTAGTGGGTAATTGTCAAACGACAATAAATATTACGTTTCTATAGTAACCAATTGGTTTTGTTCTCGCCAGGCCCCCCTATCATGGCCAACTAACAAGAAAACTTCTCTGGCATTATTAGAAATGTTAAATCGTCAATAACTCAAAAACTACAAATTTTTGGAATAGACAACTTTATACAAAGTCACCCTTATTTTAAGTGTTAAATAAGATAAAATTTAAAAAATTGGGGGTTTCTATTTGAAAAAAGTAACTTTTGACGATTTTTTAAAGTATATTTATAATGTCAGTTTTTGATCCTATATTTATTTATTATAAAAATATCAGCACAGGCCACTAAAGTGGATCCTTTTGGACAAGGAAGCCACCGGCAAATAAATAATAGAGAATTCGATCAGGAGGTATTTATAATTATGTCTAGACCTGCAAACGTCATTTTTTACATAAATTCAAAATATCTCAAGAACAGTTCAACTTAGGTATAGGATATTATACATGAAATATACCTAGAATATTTCGAGGAATCCAAAAATTCGATAATATACAGGGTTTTCTGTTTATGCTTTAGGACAGGAATTCACTGAAATCTTCTAGACGACCCTCAATATAGGACGACCTGTTTGTTTCCTTCTAGCCTACGGACATAAATGTTTAATGACTCAAATTTCAAACAACTAATAAAAAGCTTAATATATAAGAAAAATATTTTTTCCAAAGAAAAATTCATATCTAAAAAAATACGTATAGTTTTAAAAAACTTGTCAAATTGTTTTTTAAAATTTCACCAAGAATTAAGCTGATCTCGAAATTAGAATTCAAAAATGTTTTTTGTAAATTTTCGGATCAAATAAAATATTGAAAAATTTGCCGAGTCTTATTTAACACCCTCTATAAATAACTTTTTAGCTTTCTCTTTTTGTTTTAAAAATATTCGAGTTTAAATTTTACCCAAAAATTCGCTAGTCCCGTTTGCTCTGTCCAGCAGTGTCGTTCTTGTAAACTGTCCTGGATTATTTTTCTGGAAACTACTAATTGCGTTTAAGTGGTCTTTCCATCAGCACATTGTAGTGGAGTAAAAAACGGGGCAAAAGTGGCTTCCTTCTGGATTTTTTTTCTGCGTTAGAGCACACCGATATATACCTCATTTTATTAAATGGATCATTGTACATACGCAATCACAAAATATTACTTTTTTTTGCGGCCTCGACTTTCTTTATTTACAAAAAACTGGAAAAATTATTATTTTTTTAAAATCGTGTTTTTTATGTTTCCCCTCGTATAACTTCTTACCTAATTAAGCTATCGAGACAATTTTTTTTGACTTAAAGCAGACATTTATTTATTTTAAATATGGCTGAAACATCGAAGAACTTGAAACTTTAGAAATTATGTAAGCAAGTTTTCACTAATCGAAAAAAATTTTTGTTTTTGGAAATTTTATATAACATGCAGCGAATAAAATGTAGACAAAATATCAAAAAAGTTTTTAGTAGCAAAATCGTTAGTGTAGCTTTCATACTTTAGGTGCTACGATTTTTTAAAGTGCGCGAAATTTAAAATTTTGGTGTAAATAATGGGTAATTTTAAAATTTTCCAACATTTGTTTAACACT
Source organism: Kuschelorhynchus macadamiae (assembly GCA_030620095.1). Classification (NCBI taxonomy): domain Eukaryota; kingdom Metazoa; phylum Arthropoda; class Insecta; order Coleoptera; family Curculionidae; genus Kuschelorhynchus; species Kuschelorhynchus macadamiae. Next base: position 1,610,791 of record JAUTXW010000329.1, read on the forward strand.
GTCCGGTGACGGTTTCTGTTTATCTGGATATGTATCAGCAAATATTAAATTGTTTGTATTGTATTGTATCTAAACCCTGGTTCGAAGGTTTATGTACCACATTTTTATCTTTTTCGCCCACACAATAAACACTCCACTTTAATATCTCACTTCTCACTATATTTTGCAAAAAACTTGTTTAGGACAAGGCACAATTCACAATTGAACAAAGCTGTATTTGTACATTACTATGGTGATAATAATTATCACATAGAGCTGTGGTGATAATAATTATCACCATAGTAACATACGTGCAAACACTGGTTTAATCCTGCATTTTATAACGCGTCGCTCTGGTACAAAATACCGGCCGCTTCATATTCGCCGTTGAGAATAACCAAAGATTTAAATTTCGCGCACTTTAAAAAATCGTAGCACCTAAAGTATGAAAGCTACACTAATGATTTTGCTACTAAAAATTTTTTGATATTTTGTCTACATTTTATTAGCTGCATGTTATATAAAATTTCCAAAAACAAAAATTTTTTTCAATTAGAGAAAATTTGTTTACATAATTTCTAAAGTTTCAAGTTCATCGAAGTTTTTGCCATATTTAAAATAAATAATTGCTATCACGTTTTACATGGGAAGAAGCGCCAAAATGTCTGCTTTAAGTAAAAAAAAAATCGTCTCGATAGCTTAATTAGGAAAGAAGTTATACGAGGGGAAACATATAAAAAAACATGATTTTAAAAAATAATAATTTTTCCAGTTTTTTGTAAATAAAAAAAAGTAGAAACCGCAAAAAAAAGTAATATTTTGTGATTTCGTATGTACAATAATCCATTTAATAAAATGAGATATATATCGGTGTGTTCTAACGCAAAAAAAAATCGAGAAGGAAGCGACTTTTGCCCTGTTTTTTACTCCACTATTAAGGAATTCACTGAAATAGCAACATCTTGAATGCGAGGTTTCTCTCCATTCTTGGCTAAATTCGGTACTTTCTTTTTCGTGCAAAATTGCTCCAATTTCAACTGCTGATCTGCTCGACATTCTTCTGTTAACCATTCGTGGTCTGGCTTAATCGTGAATTCTTTGATTTCTCTGTGAACGTATCCTTCCAGGTGATCTTTTTGACAATGCTTGCAGTCTTTTTCCATGGACGTCTGGATATGGCATCAGCGTTTTTGTGTTTTCTGCCAGGTCGATGTTTAATTTGGAAGTTGTACTGTTGTAATTTTTCTAGCTATCTGGCTAACTGCCCTTCTATGATATTTCATTTCCATAGGACATTTTATGCAACATGATCCGTTCCAATCAGGAATGTTGCCCAAAAAGTGTTTGTAGAAATGGTCAAAGAAGAATTTCTAAGAGCATAATCGGCTTTGGCTATTTTAAGAAGCAGATCTGAAAAGCTAAATGATTTCATACGAGTTATTTTTAACTAAGATTTGTTCATTACCATTTCTTTGATTTATTATTTACTTATATATTTTTCTGTTACTAATCTAGCAACCTTGTAGTAAAGCAGACATGTCTTTGATAAGATAATACGTTTGATTTAATTATCCTTTCCTATATAAACAGAGGCGTGAAAAGCATGTTTATGGCTGCCATAAATAACCTACGTATATGCAAAGTGGAACCTGTGTTAATGACACGTTCGCTTCACATGATAACGCACCGAACGGACTAATCTCCAGTTTACTTTTAGCTTAGCTTCATCAGATAACCTATTATTAAATTTAGTTTTTCGGGTTTTTATATCGTTTTTCATCTCTTACAGTCGATTTCTAGTTGTAACTGGTGTTAGAGAAACGGCAGTTGATGGTCTTATCAGATTTAACTTAATTTAAATGGTTTTTGTGATATTTTCTATTTGACTGGGCAATTAGGCTGTAGCTTTAGTGGCATTTATTTATTAGTGCTATTTTGTTTTATTGAGATGAGAAGTAATGGTTCAAGTAATGGTGCGGTTGGAATATCTGTTACCACAGATGGCCGCTCTTACCGAACGGCCAGACTCATGTCCATCAGAATTGGTAAGTGCGTTTTTTTTTATTTCATTTTGAGTATTCTGTTGTCCATTTATAGTGAAGTTGGTATTTTTTAGGAACTACGCATTCGAAAAATTGGTTTTGTAAGATTTGTTTGGACTTTTGACATTTAGAATCAGACGGCTGTATTTCGAAAAATGTTATTGACTAAATTGCTCATCCATTAACAATAACATATCTAAATTACATTTTTTTGTTAGCTTGTTAACCAACTTTAAAATTTTAAAGTACTTTAAAAATTACTACTGAGAAATGAATATACGCATAATTTTTTTTGTGACAGTGTCTGTCCACGCAAATATTTTAGCTTGAGGAAGTTTGTAGACTCGGGGTGTCAAAATGGGAGAAAATTGCAAGCCATTAATTCTATACTATAAATGCAGATATTCTAACCCCAGAGGTGTGGCTGAGTGCGTCAATAAAACACAACAATTTTAGTTTAAACCATTTAGTAAATCAGAGTATTGTGCTTCAAATATTAAACTATATCTCTTTACCCAGGGAAATAAGATACCCCACATATGAAAATAATATGGTTACAGAAAAATTATATACAGGGTGTCCTGAAATTAAGGGTCAATATTTTTACAGAGTAATCTGTCATAAAAGAAAACGTCATCTAAACATATATCCAAAAATTGCTTCGTTAGGGAATAAGCTTCTCTGAAGATGGTTTTTCCTAAATAGTTTCGAAACATTTAAAGGCTAGATTGTGTAATTTGGTAATTTTTATACGCCGAGTCGAATCCTAAAGTCAAACGTTTCAGTACTAAATCAGGGGCGTCCCGAATGAGAAGGGAGAGGGAAGTCGCCTTAACTTAACTAAATTATAAAATTATGTTTTTCTAAAAACGAAGGTACTATTGGTTTATTTCGTTAGGATACATCGAATACAAGAAAATATATTTGAAAACTGTGTTATTAAAAATTAAACGTATTTTGGGTTCAATAAATAATTAAATAAATTCGTTTCTACCACTGAAAATTGTGTTGAATGTGTTTAATGCTATATAAGATAATTTCAAATCATCTCGAAAACGGTGTATCCTAACGAATTAAACGGAGAATACCTTTCGTTATTAGAAAACCTTGAGCTTTTATAATTTGAAATTAAAAATTGAAAAAATCTACGCAGAAAAAATTAGGGCCACTTTTCTTTCTCCCTCTCCTATTCGGAACGCCCCTAATTTAGTTTGATATTTTTGTCTTCAGTTTGTTACCAAAATACCCAAATTTCGTAATCTGGTCTGTATATGTGTATGGCATTTGATATGTATTTACTGTTGTTTGTGGTATTATCTGAAAATTTTAAACGAACATCATACATTTTATAACAGCATGTTACAGAATAACAAACATAACATCACAAAGAACACTAAATATATATCAATACCATACACAAACACAGATAGGTTGTCAGAAAAACTAAAACATACCTTATCCAAATATGACTTGACTATGTATATGTCATAAATCACAGAATTTATTTACAAACTTTTATACATACCCCTTTAAAAAATGAAATTCCAAAAAAGAAAAGTTCAAATGTAATTCTTCTGCTGCTTTACATAAACATGAAAATATCGTAAAACATAATTCAACTTTTCGAAACAAAAATTGTATGTCAAGACAGCAATTATCGTAAACTGGCGATTAAAGAAATGGTTCAAATAAAGAAAGATTATAATTCAGTAAATTCTATAGCACATACGGAGGTTTAGTTCTCTAGGTGCTAAAATAAAAGTGTATAGATGGAAAATCAAATAATACTTAAGATTGATATTGTAAACAATGAATTGTAATTTCTGCAATACTGTTAATATATTTATTATTATTATTATTATTAAATCACAAAAAGTACATACAATATGGAAGTCAAATTTATCATAACTTAATTAAATTTAATAAAAATTAAATAATCTAAAACCTAATAATGATTTTCAGCACGCAAAAATTGCAATTTAAATAGCACCTCTAACAAAATAATTCCTAATGTTTTCAACTAACCTATTTATACGAGAATACGTATTGATTTTTGAAAATTAAAAATCTTCAGAATAATGGGTTTTTATAATTAACGAATTTATGTCTTACCCATCGCTTAAAACCTTTTAAAAACTTTCAAATGTTACTGTGAATTATTGTTCGTTTCCAAAGTTCGGTACACATGAAATTTTTACTGTAATCACTTTAAATTATTTTTTTTATTTAATTATTGTGATTGAAAATATTTTAATTATTTTTTGCTTAATAGTTAGTGTTTCTGTATGTTTGTTTTATTAAGTAAAATCAAATATTTTAGCCTAGAATTTGTAAATGCATATGTTTATAATTTTTTTTTTAGACTTTAGTCAATAAAATGCTCTTGCCAAACCATAAATGTCAAAAATCTGAAAATTTGGCCCTATACTATTGTCTATAGGGACCATGTATATTATTGCATATCTAAATTGTGTGTAAAATTCCACGAATTTTTGTATTTAAAGTTTTAACGTATCTTCAATTGTTTTCTAGATAATGGCAATTGAAATCCGAAAATTTAAAAGTTAGGAGGGCTATCTTAATGGATAAAACGGTTTAAACTATCCTATCTTAGTTTTGAAGACGCTATCTAATGATACTAGTTTTAAAATAAACAAAAAATACCTATTACTTATTTCAGCTAATTTAGAATAGTTTTGTACCTAAATTGTGTCTAATTCAATTGTTTTGGAATTAACATTAAAAAAATGTGAACTCTTTATTACCAAATAAAAAATAACAAATAACTCAGACGAATCGTGGATTTAGGGAGGATTCTAATCAAACAAAGGAAGTAATAAATATCAAAATAATAAACAGCAATTAAAGTAAAAAACTATTTAATTAAATTTTCGAACTGCTTTCTTTCAGCGACTTGGCCCAAACCTCTCTATGAATTCGGAAAGAACATTCTGCAAGTGTTGATGGGTTATATCATGTACTGCATTTAAAATTCTGTTTTCTAGTTCTTCTAGAGTTTCCCGTTTGGTATGTTAGACTGCGGTATTAAAATGACCCCAAAGATAAACATCAAGTGGGGACAGATCAGGTGATCTAGGGGGCCATTCAACGCGTCCCCATCTACCTATCCATCTTTCAGGAAAATTTCTATCTAAATAATTTCTAACACGAATGCCAAAATGTGTAACCTCTTGTTGATTCCAAAAAGTAGGTATAATTCTGGTGTTAAGTAAACCTATGCAGGAGTTTGCAGTCAAATGTCCATTTATATTGTTTTCCTGCCCATACATTTAACTTTTGAGGATCTTCCGTATGGTGTTCCATTATCAAGTGAGGATTGTGATCGGACCAATACCAGAGTGAACGTGGCCTCATCGGAAAATAGGACATGACTCACAAAGTCAGGTTGAATATCAATGAGATTTACCGTTTCTTGAAATAATTCCAACCTGGATCATTTTCGAGAGTTCCTGGAACAACCTGACCTTATAAGGACGTATCTGATTTACTTTAAGGATCCTGCTTACTGACCTTTCGCTGTTAGTCTAGTTTTGAAACAGAAGTTCGTGGTTCATCTTGTAGAGCAAGCAAAATATCCAAAGATATCTCATCATTTGTGACTTTTTTTGGGACGACCCTATTCTGGCAAGTTTTTTTATAGTACCTGTGGTAGATTCTATTAGCCGTTGATTTAGAAATAGGATCACGTTTAGGGAATGTTTAATTAAAAAGGTTGGTTGCTTCTTGGGAGGATCTACGCATATCCCCGTACTTTATCATCATAAGAGAAGTTATGCGTTCTTTTTCGTTAGCTGGACCATAGTCACTTCTAGAAATGGTAACAATTTACTAATATAATCGTAAAAACCTAATCTTACTAACTCGGAATATTAACGTCGAAAAATACGTCAAAATGACAACATTATTGCAGTCATGATAATTGAAACGGGTACCATACATGCAACAATAGAATAAGCTATAATATTAAGTACATGAACTTATATGTATATATATATATAATATATATATATATATATATATATATATATATATATATATATATATATATATATATATATATGCCAAATTGACATGGATTAGTAAACTTACAGACAGTCAGACTGAAAAGTTTCTTGAATCTATTGACACACTTTTATTCGACGTAGATGGTGAGATTTATGTAACTAATTTATTTAAAAAGTAATTTTGTGACAATGTTTATTTTTGGGCAGTTTTCTGAACATTTCTTTGTGTTTAGGTTTTGTTTTATCTTAAATAATTGGTGGTTGATGTGCTAATTGATATTAATAAATATACTTTTAAATATATTATATATAATTAATTTTATAAATTCTACACTGCAGTTAATTTAAATTTTACTTAAAGTTTTTATTTATTTATTTTTCATTACATTGTTTACGCAGTCTACAATAAATAAGTTATGTCCTTAAAGTATTTTTTGATTTTTTTGGACTTAATTTCCAATACCTCCAAAACAATAAGAATATCTTGGTTTTGATGTTACTTAGGTGCGATCAATATGTCTTCAAACAAAAGAAAGTTTTTGAGTCTGAAAAATTTGAAATAATCCAGTACGCGGATAAAAACAAACTTAGTGTTAGAGTATTAGCCAAAAAATTCTGAGTAGGAAACTCTCAAATTAGTGATATTTTAAGAAACAAGAGCGATCTTAACAAGCGATTCACCGAGACCGTGAACATGAAAGAGAAAAAGAAATTTGCGAAAACTGAGGGTGCGACCATAGACCGAATTATCTACGACTGGTTTTGTAAAGTACGCTCCAAAAACATTCCAGTATCCGGTACAATAATAAAAGGAAAAGTACACGAAATTGCGAAGAATCTAGAAGTTGATGGTTTTAAGTTCTGTCAACGTCATAATATCTTTTCCAAATCCATCTGTGGCGAAGCAGTGGCTGTAGACTTGATTCAGGTAACTGATTGGCGGACGAAATTATGTGCTATTATCAAAAACAACGCACAGAGAGACATTTATAATGCCGATGAAACTAGACTCTTTTTCCACGCCTTTCCAAATAAAACGTTTTCTTTAAAAGGCGAAACATGTGCCGGCGGGAAAGCATCGAAGTAGAGACTCACTATTTTGCTTTGCTCCGCTATGACTGAAGAAAAAGAAAATGCACTGGTGATTGGAAAAAGTAAAACACCCTGTTGTTTTAAGGATCAAGCATGGAAAAATTGCCACTTGAATGGTACTATAACAAGAAAGCATGGATGACAAGGGATATAATGTCGGATTGGTTAATGAAATTTGACCGAAAAATGCAAAGGCAAAACCGAAATGTACTTTTATTTTTGGATAATGCTGCATCTCACCCAAAACTGGGGTTAAAAAATGTTAAAAATAATTTTTTTACCGCCAAATACGACATCACATTGCCAGCTATTGGACGAGGGCGTGATTCAAATTTTTAAAAACCACTACAGAAAGTTTTTACTCAAGGGTCTTTTGTCATCCGTGGAGCATTCTGAATCTACCGAACAATTGGAGAAATCCGTTAATGTCGTAAGTGCCTTGATTTGGATTGTTGTTGAAATTGATGACGAAATTCTCGAGGAAAACGTTGACTTCGATAGTGAAGATGATGTGCCGTTATCGGAATTATGTAGAAACCTCAATGTATTCTCTTCCGACTTAACTTCATATTCAGAAATTGATGAAAGTTTATTCACGGAAAATCCTAACATAAGTGTACGTGAGTGCATCGGTGAATTTCAAAATTGTGAGAACGGTCAGATTTCATCTGACAGTGATGATGAACAAATTATTTCTTCCAATATTAAGAACATTAAAGAAGCATATAAAATGTTAAGGGATATTGAAAACTTTTGTATGTTATCTGGAGATTCTGTTTTTTTGGGCAAAAAATCTCAGAAGTTGCGTCTAAAATGGAATCTCAAATTATTAAAAATAAATTAACTAATTTAAAACAAACAACACTTGATAGTTTTTTTGAATAGAAACTTTTTATAAAGTAGAACTGTAACAAACTGTATATGTAGGTAGTATAATATTTTTATTGTCTGTATATGTGTATGTAAAAGATGTTGGTGTATACGTAGTAACAATTGTATTAATAATTTGTACTAAACATACTATTTTTTTACTTAAAAATAAAATATTTTTTTAAATAAAATTACATTGTTATTTAATTTGTTCACAACTTGAGTTTGAGAGACATTAATTTATATTTATTTAATAAATTCGCTTAAAATGAAAGCACGTAATAGAAATCTAGGAACTGAAAAAAAAAACTAAAGTAGATATTTGATTTTATAATAATGATTGGCTATTATTGGTAATTGAATTTTAATGAAAATAGATTACGGGCCAAAGGTGAACTGAAATTTATTTACAAAAAACGTCAATGTTTTATCGGATGTTGCATTAATACTTATTATTTATTTTTTATGAAAAAACTTAATATCGTGTGTTGGCTGAGAATATACCAATATTTTTATAAGATAAAAATAAAGGTTTAAGTCAGAAAATTGTGCTATGCTGTTGGTCCCCACAACCTAGCACTCGGTTTTGTACGTTAAACCTTTATTGGCAAATCCACTAAACCGCTTTCTTTAAACATATTTAACAAATATTTCTTGCAAAAAGTTCTTAAAATTTTAAACTTAAAATTATTAAAACATTGGCGGGCGTATTAAATATAATTCTTAGTAACCTCTCTAACATTTAAGATTAAGCTATGGCTACTAGGGCTGTCAAAGTTATTAATTGTGGCCGGTTAATCGGTTAATTATTTGATCCAGATAATTAACCGGTTAACTGTGTTCCGCGGGATCCGAGATCATAATTTCCTGTTGATTTAAAAAAGGGTCCTCACTATATACAAGGGTTTTTGTTGTTCAGTGGCGACTCGCAGATCGGTTAATCGAACTTTCGTTAACCGGTCAAACCGGTTAACTGAGCGCCGGTCATTCAAAATGCTGTTTTCTCGGTTACCTGTGACAAACCTTAATCGTAACCTCTGACAACACTAATGGCTAGTGTCTAGGGATGTGCGTTTTATCGATAAGTCAGCGACATATCGAATAACAATAAAAAATATCGATATATAGTTAATTATTGGTAAGTGCCGATAGGTGAGCAATAATGCCGGCAGGTATCCGATGATATCGATAGGTAACTGGAAATATCGATGGCTACCCGAACATCGATAGTTATGGATAATCGGATTATGAATTTACACGCAATTTATGCACCATATGAATGTGAGGCTTTTTTTTGTTTTTCAGACAAGCCACGTAGCTAATATACTGAGTCTTGGAATGCATAATTCTTGACAGATATGCACCCAAACAATCTTCTTATGTCTAACTTTTCAGCCAGTGCCACGAATTCTGACCTTAAAAGTTTTTGTTGCTGTTGCTAATTCGTTTATTTTTTTCATAGGTCAAGAATTTTAAACATTTCGAAATTGACGCGACTTTAATATATTAGTCAGGTTTCAATGAGTGAGCAGAATATATGCTTTTAATAATGAGTCCGTTAAATAAACCTAGCGATGGCTCTGGTGTATAAATATATACTGCAATAAAATACCTCAATAACTTTTTAAAAAATTAACTTTTCTCAACTTGTAAACAAAATTTAGATAGCTTGTTTCATTGCCTTTTGGAAATATGTCTCAAAGTTATGTAAAATTAATTATGTGATTAGCTACACCATGATCTAGAAATGATGTGCAAAAATATTAAAAAAATAAATGTTTACATGTTTGAGAAAAATGATGTAATAAAAGTGTTTATTATATTTTTTACTAGACAGGTACTTTGCCTGCGCAACAAAAACCAAAACAAAAATATATATATATATATATATATATATATATATATATATATATATATATATATATATATATAAGAATCATTATTTTAATTTGTAGATTTTCTGGTTATTTTTATGGATCAGTTTTATTTTATTTTATTTTATTTGTTTCAATCCTGTAAAAATAGCATACCTAAATTTCTCGACACCTTCCTCGGGCCAGGAACTCTACCTAGGACTAAACAATATGCAAACTTCTCAGACTTTAAATAAATGGGTATCCGAACCGTCACAAACCAAAGCCACCTAGTTCCTGCCGAGGAGCCGCCAGACCATTGCGGATATTGTCGAAATACTGAAAGGTCACTGCAGACTAGGGAAAGCCCTCAACTTTGTAAATATGTAATTCAATTATCCCCGCTAACTATCGATATATTGTTATTCTTTTATTTACCTACTGTTATTCGATATGTCTCTGACCTATCGATAAAACGCCCATCCCTCGTGAAGAGTAAATAAGCATCATACGCATCTACACTTATTAAGAATATAGGTCCATCCCAATTGTAGAACAGATGAGGAAATTCCATACCACTTAATAGGAATATGCGATATGTGGGCTAGACTTAGAAGGAATACCTAGGGATATAACCTAACCTAGGGAAGAGTTAAAGGATCCTGGATTGTGATAAGTTGCAAGTCTTCATAAGAAGGTCGGTTCTACTCGAATCGAGGGCAGCAGAGTGAAAGTGAGTGGACAGTGGACGCCCACAAGTGCCTTGGAAAAAGTCGTCCATATTTCTCAAAGAGACCTGTTTATAATTCTATTAAATAAAACACGAAGTTTTGGTCCCAGTCAAAACAAATATGTTGTTTTGAACTGAAGTTTTTGAAGTGCCTATTCGGTCTATCAGCTGGGCTTCGCACCCTCACTCTTAGACTTTTCCTACTACTACTATTTCAGAACCCAAACAACATGCGTATGTCGTTAACTCCGAGTTGTGACATAAGCGGTTGAGACCTCTTATTTTTGTGTTTTTCTGATACATACCAATTATTTTATTTTCTTCATAGGTTCAAAATTTTTACCCCCGTATTCACTAAAAAGGTTCAAGTTGCCATGGTACTTAAACTCTTAGTACGCCGGTTATGTTTCGCTTATGTCACTGTCATTTTCTAATTGTGACATTTAGAAAAAATATTTGTTTAATTGTTAAATCTTAAACCTATAACTGTCAAGTTAAACCTGGTCTAAGATTAAACTTCTTTAGTGAATACGGGTGTTAGTATTTATTGCATCAAATTTCCTACAAGTATTAGAAATGAGGTCTTTAGCTTTTTTTGCAAAACTAGATAAACCTATGCTGACCTAACGCTGAAAATGTCTTAATAGACGTAGTGAATAGAGGCGTCACTTAAAAAAATATTAGGTTAACAGTAACCAACCAATAAGGTCATGCCTCTCAAATTAGACTTGTGTCTTTCAATATGGCTTATTGTAATACGGTCCGCACCATTCAACTAAAACTTAACCAACTGTTTAAGATATTGGAGGGGTTCCCTCCACCCCAATTATACATCGCTTAATGATGCCACCACTGCAAACATTTAATACTAAATTACTCATAACGTTTTTTGTAAACTTAAAAATGTTTTAATAATATCCCATAACGCCAAAAAATTAAACCGGCATTGTTAAAGGTATCGGAAGTATTCGCACTATCTCAGATGTTAATGTTAATTTTAAAAATTATGTAGGCACAAAAATGCTATTATAGTATAATATTCGTTAAATAACATTTGTCCGAATAAATACATATTATATCTAAGTTAAAACATATATGATTAAAAAAAACTAAATGATTTAAGAATGGAGAAAAAATACACACAAAGTATAAAATAAGAACCTTCTCTTTAAAAAAAAAAACTTGACATTCTATATATAACCTAGAAATATACCCTTTCTCAAGCTCGTTACTCACACAATCTAAATGACCATTCCAACTTTTCATAGTAGTTAGAAGTATACAACTCTTTAAATAACCCAAGACTAGAAAATCTCCTACATTTAGTATACAAAAATGCAAGTATTTATTGCTTGTTGTGAGTTTAACATTGTTTTTTGAAGTGTTCATCGCAAGCACTTCACCTTGTTTCAATTATGTCATCTTATGGTCGGCACTGTTCTAACTATGAACCAACCCTTATAACTAAGACTACATCTACATGTATTGACAATCTTTTTACTAATATTACATCCCAACTGTTTTCAGTATCTGTCATTGAATCCTCATTATCTGATAGGGCCTTTAGCATGCATTTGTCACAAGACATGATGTTAATGAGGCGGTGGATTTTTTACTTATAACTTCACATCTTTGCTTCAGCAGCATTTTCCTTTGAAGAGAGTTCACAATCCACGAACTAGAGGGCCGGTTATTTGGCATAATGATGGGCAAAGGCGTCTGAGACATATACTGTTTTCTATTTTTTTGTTTCTGATAGTGTACAACACCCATGGGTGAGATTCTGCAGAATATTGTGGAGTATGGGTTTTCTTGTTGGGGTAGCTTAAAAGAAGATTTTCAAAAGATACATGGAGTCTGTCTTCTGTCGCTTTAAAAGTTTTTAAACTGCGGCGTTAGAGCGATAGAACACCGCACACCTCTGTTTATATTACTAAATATCTTCCCTTTAACGTGATCCTGGAGATTCATAGAAATAACCTGGAGATTCATAGAAAGAAGCACCAATTTCAACTACATAGTGATAATCATAATGATCAAACGCGATTAGTAAATCTCTTTGTTGTACTTATTATTTTATGACTATCCAAGTCACTTAAATATACTTTGAACATTCGCTTATACAATGTACTTCGCCAGGAGGTGAGGGAGCTCGGAAATAGTTTGTTTAAATTAAAGATTAAATCATTGCTTCTAAACTGTAATTAATGAATTAATTCCGCTTGATAGTTCATGTATTTTTTTATTATTTATACGTGTATATTTCTATTTTTTTAATTATCAATGTGCTTTATTGTTTTGCGCAACTTTTACTCCTGTATACACCACTTTTATTATGTGTATATATTTGGTATTTCTGGATATTTGTTTTAAATTTTTTCTTATATACTGTAGACTTGCTACCAGATACACTGTATTTTAATGTAGTTAAATAAAATAAATAAATAAACATCCAACTAACTTAGGGTACTATTGTGTTGGTAACAGAGCTGTGTGCTGCTCTGTATTTTTGCTGAAGTAATCTCCATGAAACGTTCGTTTGATTCGGCCATTATATTTTTGTAATTGGATATCACTGTTGGAACTAACTTTGACATTGCTCTTGCCAAATTCAAGACTGCCTCATTTGGTGTGACTTTCTTGAATACAAGTTCGTTATTCCAATAACGTTTTAATCCATGAAAATTAAGTAGTAGTCGTTCAATGGAAATAAAAATATTTAAAATTGATGAACTTTATTAAAAATGGAAGGAATTGTATTAATTTTGTAATTTCATCGGGATTTCATCAATTACTAAAGAACCTATTTCTAAAGTTATATAGTTTTTGTGTTCCCTAAATAAGATGATCCAATTAATTTTATCAAAGACAGATAAATAATAGTCCGTGTAGACGATTCATCCAATGTTAAATAAAACACCCCAAAATGGATCTCAACTTTGCATTGTATTCCCTGCTATAGTAGGGATCCATCAAGAGATTTCTGCGTAACTCGGCATTTACACCTCCGACTCGGATTCGTATATAAATATTTCTAAAAAATAGACTCTCGGCAAGACAGCAGCTAATCGTGTTGCGCGCTTGGTAATATTTCGACTAAACGGCCACATGAATGCTTAAAAGTGGTGAATTTATTGTGTATTGTGTAAAGATCCATACCTTTCCCAAGATGGAATGGGTTTAAATAACATTCTTCAACAACAGCTTTCATTCTGGAGTAAATTATGAAATCCCGTTTCTTGACTGTAGACCGTGTCAAATTTGGCTCACTTTCCGACGTTTTGCCTGCGATTGCGAGAGACATCTTCAGAGGTCAAAATACTGAATTCAGTATTTGATTAGCAAAGTGCATTCAAAATGATCGATAGTCGCATAGTCAAACAATGTGTGACACTGTTAATACAACACCTCGATTTTTCCCATAAGTTGCCATAGAAATATAATGTGTTATAGATCAAGGTATCTTTCTTAAAGAGACAGAAATCAGATTGATTAAAAAACAAAATGTCAACAAAGAATGGGGCTACAAGTGTGTTGCAATTACTGAACTATGATATCGTAACTGCTAAACTATACAGGGCAAATCAGAGGTTTTGATGAAGTATCCCAATGTTAAGTAAATGGAATAATTTTTTCAAAAAGTTTTTAACACCCTGTTGGGGTCACTAGTTGAAGTATTATTATTTGAATTGCAACACATATTCCGACCGATCAGCCGAAGGTGCACAGTCCGTAATAAAAATGAATATTATTATATTTTAATGAATACTTGACATCTTATTTAAAACAATCTCAGCTTTAAGATATGTAAATATATTTGATTACCGGGAATCTAGACCTTATATGCACTTAAAATAGGCAACTCCCACCTGTAGCTAACAGTTATTTAATTCCGCTTACCAAATCTAGGCTGACAGAAAAGCTACAATTTCGAAGCTAATATACTTGAAACTAAGAAAAAAACAAATAACAATTAAAATATAAGTCTCCGGGAAGCACAATAGTTTTCGTGACTTTTGTTTAACAATTATACGACTGAAAATTCCGCCATTTTTAACATGATTGTAATAATATTTAATTTAGACCACTCCGGTAACATCCTGAATATTTCTTGAAAATGTCATCCAAACTGGTCAAACCATCACGGATTAATTTTTAAAATTAAATTAATTAATCGATGTACATAGATCAATAAAACACATAGGATCGAATTGATAACCTCCTCCTTTTTTGAAGTCAGCTCCTCTTTTGAAATCGATTAAAAATAAGATAGATTTCCTTCAGTTTCGCGAAGGCGTGAGGGAATTCTAAGATGGCATCAACTTCAGGCAAAAAAAAATCAATCTACTTGTAGACCCATTCTTTGTGGAGAGTTTGATTTTTTAAACCATTCTTTCGCCTTTTTTAAAGGAAGATACCATCATCTGTAAGACATGATGTTTGTATTGCACCTTATGGAAAAACCAAAATTATTTTATGAAAAATCAGTGAATTTTTTTTCAACAGGATATTTATTGTTTCTTTAAGTGTCTAGATAATACCATATTTTTTTAAATAATTTTAAATTGGGGCTCGCCGCGCGAGCTCTATTTCATTAAAATTATTAATAATAGAGATTCAGGGATTCGGAACTTTTTTTATTGGAAATTTCTGCTTCTTCAAGATCTTTTTTTAAATTTTTTAAATGTTAATAAATTCCGAGTTATTTGCAAAAAACTAACTTTTTACTATACTTTTCTGATCTTCTAATTTTTTTATTACATGTGGTTTATTGATTATAATTTGAATTTAGTGTTTTATGTTCACTAGAAACTAAATTGCTATTTGTTTTTTCTCATTATTATTAAAAGTTTTTACTGTATTATTTTTATTTACAAATATTTTGTCAATTTTTCCATTGTATTAAAAAACAGAACATCAAATAATTTCTGCTGATTAGGCGGTCCAACTAAACAGCTGACTGCTGTCAATATGGCTGCCGTAGGTTAAACATTGTTTTCTTCCATATGAGTCCGTGATATTTTAAAAGCAAATTTCAAGGTTTTTTTTTATTTATTTCGTTCATTTTTTTTTTTGGACAGGACCATTTTTTATAATTGTGTGTTTTCTTTAAACTTAGTTATGACAAGTGAATACTTTTTGAAGCTTCGAATTGAGAACACCGAAGTCACCGAGGGGAACAAACAAAATATTTTTATAATTAAAAATTAGATCATTTTGTACTGTAAATCCAAAAGAGTTTCCCCCAGTGACAAATATGGATATTGTTAGTTACTAAGTTGTTCAATTTAAATTATGTATGTCCAAGTTAAACTTAGTTCAATCTGTGTGTTTAATATTTTGTACTGCACCCAATACATATTTTTTTCATAAATAAAACATATTAATAAAACAGACATGTTTTTATTTAAATAAATTATCATGCATGTCAGAGAGAAAAAATATATAACATTTTCAGAGTGAATATATTAAGAATAAAAAGTTATGTCTTTACAAGAAACCTGATGAGTGTAAAGAAACTCAATTTTTTTCAGCGTAATGAAACCTTTACCCTTTACAGATTTTAATTTATTTATGTCTAGAAAAAATGTAATTATATACCTACTTGCACTCTAGGACAGAATTATACCATCGATCCCCTAAAAAAAAATAGTTAGATTTTGTTCCCGTCTTATTTTTTTTTAAGTTAGCGAGAAACTCAAATTTTGAAAAGAAAGTTCATGCCTTTATCGTACTTGTAATCCTGAGTCTGGAATTTCCTCCCTTCATAATTTAATAATTTTAAAAACTTCCATCTTCAATATATATATCAAGGTCTTTCTTCATTCGGTTTTTGCCGAGAATCACTTTTGGTAACTCTTAGTTTTAAGTAAGTAATATCCCTGTATATGGTTATCGTAGCTTCATGTATACTAAAAAAAAATTCTGTAAAAACAACAGCTACCACACTAGTGCTAGGATAATATCAATCTAAAAAGCATACATTATTTAGTTCCTAAAGTATGTAATAAAATTCCACATACGATGAATTCGTAAGTTTGAGATAGAATGTAAAAAAATTGCATAAAGGTAAAAATTATTTAAAAAATCTCTCAAGATTGTACATATAAATACTGCTAATTATTTAAGTCCTGATAATCTTGGTAAAACATAAAAAAATAATACAGCATTGAAATATGTAAACGTACAAAACCTAATATAACTTTTTCAAACAACGTTTAGAGATATCTTTGATCAGAGTCTCGATTGAAATCATTATAATTGTTAGTTAGGTAGATTAATTTTAGTTTTTTAATAAATGATTAATATGGAATATTATTATTATTACCATGAGTATAATGTCATACTTGAACTTTTTTGAAGTCGGTTTTATTTATTTATAAATATTTTTATTTAATTATTTTTAGTTCTATTTATACTTGCTTCATTTTAAAAAGTCAGGTTTAACAAGTAACCACTGGTTCCACTGCATATTATGTAACATCATTGCGTCAATCTAAAGCTATTGCCTGATAGCATGTCTTATAGAATATGCAATAATGGTAACAAATACTTTTTCTTCCTGACAGAATGGTGAAAGCATTGGTAAACACATATACAATGTGTCTCAGATTCGCTTCTCTATATAGGGATATCGGCTCCTATTATACCTACAGCAAAGGTTAAATGGGGAAAGTTTTAGAGGAAACTTATTGCATTCGATATCTGGCTTCAGATTTACGATCGATCAATAAGTTTGGGAAATATCGGCGAAAAACCGAAAATGGCGGATTTCGTTTTTCGCCAGTATATCCAGAACGGTAAATTTGACAGCTGTCAAAATGTTACATTATTCGGACACATTTTTAAGACTAATAAGATGGCGTATACGACACGTCTTCATTGTTTTTTGTTAACCCGCAACCCGCCTCAACTTTCATTTTTCTTATGACCGCCATATTGGATTTTTCGATTTTTAGAAAGAGCCTAAAATTTCCAGTCTAGTGATATCTCACAAGTGCATTAAAGATTTTAATGTCATCAAAATATCACACTTCGTAAATTAGGTTTCAATGTTTTTAAAGGAGGCCATGATTTATTTGTCATAAGATTACATTAATAAGTAAGTAATATATTGAACGCATTGAATTTTCAATACAACATGAAAGTAAATAACGACTTAAAAAATCTAAATGAACTTTAACTACTTTGTAAGTGGTTAACATGAATTTACAAATCTGCAAAATGACGTCCATTTTCATCGAGACAATTTTGACAATTTGTGACTGTTTTTCGTACAACCCTGAATGAGTGTATTTCGGTTAATATTTCTAAATGTGTCCAGAACTCTTTGTCTCAGGATTTCTATGGTCACGAGGGGATCAAATTAATAGATTTCATTCTTCGTGTGACCCCACAGGTAGAAATCCAAGGGCGACAGGTCGAGGGATCTAGGAGGCCAAGATATTGGACCACTTAAAGAAATTATTCTTTCGACAAACTGCTGTCTTAAGAAGTTCGTGACTTGAATGGTATTGTGAGCCGGACATCCGTCTTGTTGAAATCAAGTTCTTCTTAATTCATCTTCTGTTAGAATAGCTTGTAAGGCTGGTACAACCTGGTTTCGCAAAAGCTCTAGGTACATCTGCCCATTTAGGTTGTAGTCAAACAAAAATGGTCCAATAAGTCGATTTCCTGAAATGAATAATAATTTATAAATAGGTGTCCAACAGTCAAGGGCGGCAGGGTCGGCTGGGTGGTACTAGAAACTATAAATTATAAAGGGAAAATTATCTTTATTAAAAAGTAGATATTTTCTTTCCAAAAATAATTATCGAAACATCCCGTAATGAATGAGCTTGTATACAGTTGAAACCTATTCAGCTTTATTATGAAAAAGAAAAACATATTTGGTTAGCGGGAAGTAATAGCCGTAATAAATTATTTTGTTGGTATTGCATATTAATTTCGGAAATACTAAATCAATTTATTTCAGTGATATAATAATCTTAAAGAAGTACACCGTGCCTTAATAAAACATAAAATATCAAAAGAACAAACCCCTTGCGCTTTAAAATTTAAATTATTTAGAAATACAGCTGAACGCCTTTCTATAAATCATAATGAAAATCGAAAAATAATTGGACATTTGATTAATATGTTATTTTTTTCATAACGCAAGAACTAGTCTTCCCGGGTAATAATAAATCATTAAATTCAGACAATCAAAATAATTTTAGAGAATTAGCTAAATCTGCAGAAAATTTAGATAAAGTGTTAATACATTTATAGAACCCAATTCTATTTTTATAGGTTCTTCGAAACTACATTATTATTATTTGACCATCATTTGGTGCCTATTTAAAAAAGATTGGTTAGATTAACTTACCAATAATCCCACACCAAACGTTACTTCCAAATCTGATCTGTAGACGTCTCTCTGCCACTTCATGAGGATTTTACACAGCCCAATTATGACGGTTGTGCCTATTAAAGACTCCACAATTCCTGAACCTGCTCTCATCGGACCACAAGACATGATTTACAAAATCAGGATTTTCATTACATCTCCTAGTATACCACTCACAGAACTGTAGTCTTCTTGGAAAATCAGTTTCCTTAAGTCCTTGTACTATTGTGGGTTTGTATGGATGGTACTTTCTTTTTTAAAACTCTCTGTACTGTACGATTTTGGCACATTAGTTTCCTGTTCTACAGTTCTTACCGATGCACTAGGGTTTTCGATGATAGCTTGTAAAATGTTTCTGTCTCGATTTTTATTGTTATTATTGTGTCCGCTTCTAGGTTGTTCGAAGGCACCATGGTTAATTAAATTAACTACGATTTTCCTGAATTGGGTTTTATGAGGCTGCCATCCTTCGGGGTACATCTCCAAATACCTTGCTAAGGGAACGTCGGCGTTTCTGTATGATTGAAAGTACAGATCTAACAAGTCAACCTTTGAGGGTTTGACAATTTATATGTCAGATTTATGATTTTATTGGGATAAAAGCGTACCTACTACTTATTAAAACACAGCTTTGATACTTTCAACTATTTAACTTAACGTCAAAGTCAAAATCCAATTTTGTTACAGATAAATCATGGCCTCCTTAGAAAAGCATTGAGAGCTAACATTACTTTAAATCATGGCCTCCTTAGAAAAAACTGAAACCTAACTTTACGAAGTGTAAATGATACTAAAATCTTTAATGCACTTGTGAGATATCACTAGGCTGGAAATTTTAGGCTCTTTCCAAAAATCGAAAAATCCGATATGGCGGCCATAAGAAAAATGAAAGTTGAGGCTGGTTGCGGGTTAACAAAAAACAATAAAGACGTGTCGTATACGCCATCTTATTTGTCTTAAAAAAATTTACCGTTCTGGATATACTGGCCAAAAACGAAATCCGCCATTTTCGGTTTTTCCCTGATATTTCCAAAAACAATTGATCGATCGTAAATCTGAAGCCGGATATCGAATGCAATAACTTTGACTTTATATACGAGAGCCAATGCCAGTAAGTTTCCTCTAAAACTTTCCCCATTTAACTTTTGCTGTAGGTATAATAGAAGCCGAGATCCCTGTATAGAGAAGCGAATCTGGGACACACTGTATAGTTCTATGTAATACCGTTTAAATGGTTCAAAATGCTGCTATTCCGCCATTTTTAACATGATTGTAATAATATTTAATTTAGACCACTCCGGTAACAACCTGAATATTTGTTGAAAATGTCATCCAAATTGGTCAAACCATCACGGATTAATCGATGTACATACATAAATTAAATACATAGGATCGAATTGATAACCTCCTCCTTTTTTGAAGTCAGTTAATAACATGCTCTTCTTTTGAAATCGGTAAAAAATAAGATAGATTCCCTTCAGTTTCGCGAAGGCATGAGGGAAGCCGAAGTTTGGCATCGAATTCAGGCAAAAAAAATCAATCTACTTGTAGACCCATTCTTTGTGGAGATTTTGTTTTTTTAACCATTCTTTCTCCTTTCTTAAAGGAAGATACCGTGATCTGTAACACATGATGTTTGTATTGCAACTTATGGGAAAAATCAAAGTGTTGCAATTTTCAATGTTGCACAGTATATTTCTGAATATGGGAGGCAAAAACCGTAAAATGATTCTGTTGTTGCTAACGAAAATATAACATCATCTATCAACAAAATGGCTCTAAAATTATTTTTGTTAACCTTGACCCAAACGGAATTTTATTCTAATGTAGTTATTATTGTTTATTTTCTTTTCGTTACCTCCACTGATAATTAAGTGTTAGTCGTCAGATTCTTTTTTCTGTAAATATAAATCTTGATAACAAACTGAGGCAGTTTCATTTGCTAGTGTTTATCTAGTTAGGACATACATACCCTTGATACATACAGGTTTTATTACACATTATAAATTGTGAGTAAGGTTGCTTTCAGGAAATTGCCTTGTTCATTTTTATTTATTTATCAATCTGCGTTCAAGAAGTAGGGTAATTATTACTTTTATTTTTAGCATTATTATTTGCGTCAATCCAAAGCTATTGCCTAACTGTTATCTCTCAGTTTATGTTAATGTTATTGATGCATGATGCAGATGACTTTAAAGCTTTTGTTCTCGGAGAAATTCGCAAATATATAGTTTTTGGGATTATGTAATTGTTTTTTTAAGTAGATAATTTTATTTAACAAACAATTTAACTCTTAACTGTTACTCGCGATTTCCGTGGCCGTACTTCCGGTGCACCCCAAAATCTTTGCCTGCGGATTTATCCGACGTACTCATTTGTATTATTGTGAAACCAATAATAGTTCGAATTTCATTTGCATTTGTATTTTTCCACTTGTGACTACTTGAACTATATGAATATATAGGTACACCATATTTTGAATAGAATATATATTTTATAAATAGGTACAGCCATGTGAATTTAACCTGTTTGTTTACCTGTTCGTTTTTTTATTTATGCTTCTTGAGTACAGCCGCGCATGGCATTCGAGTATAATTTCTGTGCCGGGAGCCCAATGGCGATCTGTCTGGTCGATAATTATTGATATATGTATAAAGTGTAATTGTTCTCTGACCGAGTTTAAATTAAAGAGCTGGGCAACCCTTTGCCAGATTTAAAACTAACTCAAACTTGTGAATAAAAGACTCAAAAGAGTTCTTTTATACTTCTGTTTTCAAAAGAGACAAAAAATAACTGGAAGGGGGGGTGGAATATTATAAATCTGTTGTACTATTTCCGGTGTTTGTTATTTTATAAAGCTGATTCTAAAATAAAACATAACTGGGCAAGGAAAGGAATTACACCACCTTTTGGTAAAAATGAGAAACCGTTAGTCGTCTCATGACCAAATTAATTCTTGCACAGCGTTTGCTGTGCTGGGTGAGGTAAATATTTTATCGCAATTGATTTTTGCATACTGAGAAAGTATTGTTATATATTTTAAAAATAATTATTACTTGTATCTTATTTCATTTCAAAATTCTGTTAATTCGTAAATGTGACAAAACCTAAATATGTGGGGAACAAAGTGAAAATTCTTAAAAACTTACAGCACTCAAATATTTTATTCAATTTATTATATTATTTCACCTGATTCTTAATTGAAGGGTTTTTTATAAGGGATAGGGGCTAAGTAGTGTACTTTTGCATTTACTATAATTAATATTTTCTCTTTTATAAAGCACCCTATAACTAATAAAATACTGTACTTATAGTAAGTACCTACTTAGCCAACACACTCTTATAAGAATATTTAATTTGTGGATTATGGATGTATACAATATTTGAGTTTTGTAATTTTTTAAAGAATGTTTATTCCAGGGTTTATTCTTGAGTCTATTCTCTGTTATTAAGATTCTGACAAATTTAGGAATACCGCCATTTTGAAATGGGTAACTATTGTCCCATATTTTAAGGATGAATTAAGGTGGAAAATACAGTTTAAAATACGTATCACTCGGCCCCTTTTCAATTTTTTTTTCTTTACGATGGCACCTAGTTTCCATTTTGAATTTTTCAGTAACGAAATATGTACTAATTTAGTTAGATATTGAAATATGCCAATTTTCAAATTTTTGTCTTAACTTTCAAAAGCACGCCACTGCTTTTAATATTTATATTTAAAGTTAAAACCTGGATAATTATCAGGCAGGCATTTTGTATATATTTTCTATCATTTTTGCTACATATTTATATTGTGATTATCAAGTCGATTCAAGAGAACGGTGACTGTTCTCTGGAATAGTGAAATGCGCATGCGCAAATAAGAATGTATGGTCGTGTATCTGTTTTACTTTATCTTACAATAATTCATATTGAAACAAATAAGTTTTTCGTCTCTACAATTTTTTTTTAATGTTTAATTGGGCCGCTATTTGGATTTACCATATGTGATTGAGAAAATTTTACCAATTCAGCCATGATTGTGTGTAAAATGTCAGCTTATTTGCATAAGTTGTTTTTTAATACTGGTATTTTAAACGTGTAATTACTGCGCCATTTTGTTTCACCATAAGGGTTCCTCATCAAAAAATTATGAGTTTATCTCAGATAGCAATTGATTTTTGTGCAGAATTTCGGTTAAAATAGTAGTTTTTAGTAATACTTTTTTTTGACATCTATTACTATGAAATATTGGATTTTTATCAAAATATTACAAAGTCATATGACCCTTAATTTTTTACCAAAATTTGAAGTCAGTCGGATAAGTAGTTTTTAAGCTATATCGTGAAAAGACAGACCGTCCGAATTCAGAAAACATGTTTTTTGGCATCTAGGTATCCCGAAACGTGAAGATTTGAAAAAAAGTCGGAGCGTGATTTTTTCACGATTACAATATTTTGCTCTTACGAGGAAACTAAAAAGAGATTTTACTCTAACCATATAATATGATTACTTCATTGTTCACTCGGAATCATATTAGGTATTAGAGTAAAATATATTTTCTCGTGTGTGTTTGTATATCAAAATATTTTCCTGTACATTCAGTAATATAAGAATAATGCATACATATCAGGAACAACAACTAACTTCATGCAGTACTAAAATATCAATAAAGATACGACGCTTGATGCAATAATAATTCGTGTTTTTTAGCCTTTTATCTGAATCAACGAAATAAAAAATATACAGCACATGAAAAATTAAACAAGGAAAACTAGTCTTTGGTCTGAGAAGCAGATTATCAGTTAAACTATGAAATTGTTGCACTTTTAGCAGTTTGTATGATTACATACGTTCAAGCTTTTGCAGAATGTTAGGTTTAGGCCTGGAGAACTTTGAAGTGACCTTATAAAGTTTCTAATAAGTAGAACCAAAAAAGATGAAATAAAAAATGTTATAAAAAAAGTAAAACCGACCAAAAAACGTTAAACAACACACGTATAACTCGGTAGAGTTCTCCTAAAATTTCGTGATTTTAAAATCCCTTACCATACTTAGAGAACATACTAAATAAACTAGGAAATCGTTAAACTTGTAGTAACTACATCACTACATACATACATTCGAGCTTTTTGTGAATAGCGAATAAAGATCGTCCTACTACGATCGAATCGAACTTGTATTGCACACTGCATGAGTCTGTACGCACGATATTCAACTTGCCTACAGGCCATGCGATTCTCGAGAAGATGCAGGCAAAATATGGCGTTGACCAGATCATGGTTATCAAAATTTTTCGCTTGCTTTCTTATGTCACTGAGATATTTTCTAATTATTATTTTTTCCATTGTTTCATATTTTAACATCTTAAACAGATAACAATGACTTAGAGACTGGTCTAAATTTAATCTCTTTATTGAATACGGCTGTTCAGTTTCAAGTTGCTTCCAGAATGTTAAACCAAAAAAAAACACCTTTTGACATTAGGGTGTTTAAATAATGTGCTTAGATATAACGTTAGGCTTATATTTTTTCACAAATTAAAATTCCCTTCTTTCCTAGGCTTTAGTCAGCATGACTTTTCACGTAGAATTTGAGATATGCTGTATTATGATAGCAACTAGACAAATTTAGTAAATTAATATTAAGGGGTTATTTGTTAATACCGAAACAAGCACCTTTTTGGCGACATTTTTACAGGACCGAACCACTGTAAGTTGCCACCCTCGTTAAAATCAAAGCCACGGAATAACTAGTTTATTTAATTAGGCCTTTGGGCACCTCATTCTATACATAAGAACAGGAACTTCCTTGCGTTAATATTTCACAAGAGTAGCATAGGCTCTTTTACACCCTTATTTACTAGAGGTTTAAATTTAGAGCAGGTCTAACTTGACAGTTATAGGTTTAAAATGACATTTTTTAACAACTGAACAAATAATTTTTCTATATGTCAGAATTATAAGATGACAGTGACATAACTAAAACGTAACTGGCGAACTAAAATTTCTAAGGACTATGGCAACTAGACCCGGGTCTAACTCTTAAACCTTTTTAGTGAATACGGGAGTTTTAATGTCCTTTAATTTTGACTTACTTATGATTCAACTTGTACTTATGTTACTTGTACTTGTAGATAAATAATATCCAAATTCTAGCGCCAATCACTGGTACTGCGCATTATTTTTATAGTTTTTGGAACAGAATATAAAAAAATATCGAAATACAGCATTCAATAATAAAATTAATTATAATAATAATTTTTTTCCGCAATACCTACATTTTTATTGCCTCTCGTGTGGGTGTATCGTGGTGATTAATAAAATGCATGAACTTCGTCTCGGAATCACGAGGTTTATAAACATATCACCTTCTTAAAACGTGATCCATTCAATTTGGTGTAGATACAATACATATTATATTATTATCGTGTTCATTGTAAAACATAATACTATCTGAATTTTACATTAAAGCATCTATATTAGATTAATAATAGTTTAACGTGTTTAACACTTTTTAATAATAATCCTATTTATAGACACAGGCTGTCGTTATTCTTTTATTTTAATTTTTCTTCCATTTTTTAGTTTTTTTTTTTAATCAATCAGAATCAAAATTTACTAGAACAGCGGTTCTGGTAAATTTTGTATAGTTTAGTACTATAAAGGTTTCTCTTTAACTGTGTTTTAATCAAGTTGTCAAATTGTGCCCTCCTATTTGGACTGTGTTTTCAAACCGACTACATGGGAATAATATTTTTTAATTCGCAATTCACTAAACCACAAAATCGTGGCTGTGCATAATTTGCTGAAAAGTTGAAGTAATCGGCAAAAAAATGGACACTTACCAACGAAATTGCAATTTCAAAATATACGTTATAAATACTATATGTTGTCATAAAATGAAATAATTGATTCGGTCCCTAGGGGTTGTTATGAAAATTTTATAAAAATGTGTGCCACAGCCAGGCACATTACCAAACATTGAGTTTTGGGCGGCCCAAGTTAACATCAATTTAATGATTAAAAAAAGGCTGTATTAATAAAAGGAAAATTAGGCCTAGTTTATAATAATTCCACCCTCATTTATATTTTTTGTGTTTAAAGATGAATTTGAAATGAGGAATGTGAGGCTTCAACATGTGAAAATTAGTTTTTAAATCTTAATATTTATACAATTTTGCATATTTAATCGTATTTTATAATTAAACGTTATCTTCCATAGAGGGTCTGGGATAAAATTATTACACTAAAAATCCTAGTTTTATGTGGTAACTAATCACAAATTTAATCATCTTACTCAGGTACCGTTTACCTGAATTTAATGAAAGTATCTACACTTAAGTATGAAATTATACCGGAACCAATGGCGAGTTTGATGACAAGTTTATCGTTTTTTTTTTTGTTATAAAAGGAAAAGTATTTTTTTAATGTGACTATGTTATCTAACTTTTGAAATCTGCGTAAAATTCTCAATATTTTTTATAAAGAGCACTTTTTGAAAGTCAGCAGTTTTTGCGAAAATAAGGGTCTAATATCCATAATTTAATGTATTACCTTTTATTAAAATAACTGCACACAAAAGATTACCTGATATGTTTGACAATATCAGTTTTGTTAATTTACAAAAATGGATGGAAATTTTAATTATACTAGGTTATGGAGACAGAATGCGAAACCTGCAAGATGTTTGTAACATTTTTAAACACAAATATACTAACAGAAATCCAATAACTAAATCTACCGTAAGTAAAATAACAACAAATTTCGTGAAACTGGAAAGGTAAAAGATGTACGTTCTGGCAGACCGGAAACTCCAATAATTCCTCATCTTGCTACCAAAACACTAGCAAGACAAACCAGCGTCTCAACAACTACTAAATACTACATAAATAACAACGGAAACAATACAATTCAAAAAAGAAATACCTAATACAACAAACAATAAATTAATGAAACTAAGTGAGGTGTTTAAAATGTTGTCCATTTACTTCCTGACAGTAGGCCGAATACTGTGGGAAAATATTTAATACATTAAAAAGAATGACAGCCTCCACAAAAAGTAGTCGAGGGGCGGGAGACCGAGGTGGTCACTCTTTTGTACCCCTACTTCCAATCCATTTCCCAAAAAAAACATTGCCTAAATAATCCCGATCATTTCGAGCAAAATGCGGTGGAGCATCATCCTGCTGAAATCCTATTTCATCATTCGGTGCCCCATTACCTAAAAAAATGAAGTTTAAATACTTAATACAGCAGGTAAAGTTTGTAACTTACGGTTATTCGGAAATAGTTCTGCAGAAGCTTGGATAATTTCGTTCCTTAAAAGATTCAAATATCTTTCTCCAGTTGATGTGTCTTTCATGAAGAAGGGATCGATTAGTTCTGCACTCTTTATACCACACCAAACATTTATTTTTTGGAGAAATTGGCTATGATTTTCGCGTATCCAATGTGGATTTTCCCCTGACCTAATATCGACCATTATGCCTGTTAACTTTACCATAAAATAAAAAGTTGCGTCGCCAGAAAAAATAATTTGATTGACAACATTTAGATTGGTATTGCAAAGTTCCATCATGATTTCACAAAAATCCAAGCGCCTATCGTGATCAGAGAGTTTTTGCACCAAAGTTATTTTATATGAATTAAACTTTTCGGTTAGAAGTCGGTTTACGGGCATGTGTTAAACGTAATATTTTGGTAGAAAGGTGCGGATTTTCTTCTAAACCGATTAAAACATTTAGAGCCTTATCACCATCTATTCCGCTTTTAGGTCTGCCAGAACGTACAGCATCATGTACCTTTCCAGTTTCACGAATTTTTTGTTAATTTTACTTACGGTAGATTTAGTCATTGGATTTCTTTTAGGATATTTGTCATTAAAAATGTTACAAACAGGTTTCGCATTCTATGCCCATACTCCAGTAGAATTAAAATTTCAATTTTTTGGGTTTCATTTAAACGATCCATTTTTGTAAATCAACAAAACTAACATTGTCAAACATATCAGGTAACCTTTTGTGTGCAGGTAGGTATTTTAATAAAAGGAAATACATTAAATTATGGATATTAGACCCTTATTTTCCAAAAAACTTTCATAAAAAGTGTTCTTAATAAAAAGTATTGAGAATCTTACGCAGATTTTAAAAAAGTAATATAATGAGGGTGTTCCATTAAAAAAAAATCCTTTTATAACAGAAAAACGGTAAACTTGGCAGCAATGTGAAATCCTTTAGATCCGGGATAATTTGATATCTAAGTGTACATATTTTCATTAAATTCAGGTAAGCGGTACCTGAGATATTTCGCCGTTTCTTTTCTTTATATATATATATATATATATATATATATATATATATATATATATATATATATATATATATATATATATATATATATATATATATATATATATATATATATATATATATATATATTATTTACTTCCCAGAATCGTGGGAATTAAAAATTATATTTTACAATTTCAATTAAATTAATCACAAAAAAAACTCAACATTGGAATTTAGTCGGGAGTTAATGGAACCTTCTCTTGGTCAATTTGAAAGCCTAGGAAATGATACAAAGAAAGAAACGCGGTAAAGGTACCTATGCCTTATTAAATATTTACAGAAATGACTGAATCCTTTAAAATATTTTCTCCGTCTATTCAAAAGTTATTAGCTAGTTCACGATATACTGATAATTTTGGGTGTTATCATTATTTGGCAAATTCTGTTATGCAAGACCCCATAATTGTTGATAACGTCAAGTACGTAAATAATTATTCTTAAATGCCGGAATAACTTTGTTTTTTATTTGTATATGGATTATTATTCGATTATTTATTTTATTATAAAATGATTAATATCACCCTTCTTGCCGGTTTAGTTAGTTATTGAACTAGAAATATTCAAATTACACAGGCTGTTTCACTTACTATAGTGTTTTAACTGCTTAGAAAAAAGTACGCTTTTGATTTGATCTAAGTTACGCTATTGAACACCGAACATCAATGCTATTTTTAAAAAACCTGAGTAGTATGCAACCAACAATACCTACAATCAGTTCATGTTAATATTGCCAGTCCGGCTACGATAAAGGTTAAAGATAATAACTAATGAGCGGTATTGCAGTTGGAATATTTATATTTATTAGTTACTAGTTAGTCGCACTTTAGAATTATTGGAGATTAGGCGGGTCAAACTAGCTGATTGCATAATGCCGGATATATTAACCTATTCGAATAGATCACTTGGCTGGCGATTTTTGAATAAAGAGACATTTGGTTCTGGTAAGAATTTTGTTTTCTTCTTGGATCAAGCATATTCTTGATTTTTTATTTGGCATGGTTTTCTGGATAGTAGTGTGTTAGTATGGAACTCACAATTTGAATTTAAAACATTTTAATGTTTCTTATTTATATTTACATTCGCAAAAGTGACTATAAAATATTGTTAAACCTACAAACATAATTTTAGCAGGTCTGTCTTCACTACCAGTGTGCTGATACAGCTGATAATAGGCACATACGTATGTGTATCAACTTTTAAAACGGAATGTAACTATTCCAGTGAACGATATTTCAAAACTGAAATGAAATACCTGTTTTTTTTTTCAAAAAAATCGAAGTGTTGATAACATTTGTTTATCATTGCATAGTTATTGACCTCATTACGGTATATGCAAAATGAACCCAATTAAATATTTGAGAGGATCATCATCAGGCAGGAGTCTGTGCCCACTTCTGGGCATAAGCCTTGGACTGTAATATCTGAAGGGACCGGGCGGTAAAACGCATACAAAAAAAACATCGCTTAATGTGTTGTTGCACTCGCTTTATTTTGCCGATTTGTTCCAGCCGTCGGAACCTTTTAACATTTGCAACGAATATTTTTGCCTGCATAGTTTCTCTAGCCCACGACTTGTACGTCAAACATTACTAATCATTGTTCACGATTGTGTGTCTCTTGCAGGTGGTTGAGATGCGTATAATGTCATTGGACCACGTTTTTGGAGGTCTCCCTCTATTTCATAAAGCTTTGCGTTAGTTCGCCATTCTAATATTCGTTTGGTTCATGCATCTATATCAACTATTCTGGCCAAATGACCGTAATAATGGTCATGTTTTACCCTTAATAATGGTATATTACAGATTAAAAATCCTCTCTCTAATGAACATTAGAAATAATGGATTAATAAAAAAATAAAATATATGTTATTTATCTACCTATACAAAAAACTTAAATATACATTCAAACATTCTATAAAACAGAGTAAAAGTAAAAATATTCTTAAAACTGAAGAAAACATTACATATAAAGAAAAAATATAGAAATGTACATTTTGTTTTGAGTTAACTACGTTTTCTACTCCCAATTTGCTTCTTAGGTCGGAATGCACCAGTCCAAAACCACTAAAAACTCATTCTACTGACGCTGAAGCAACAGCGCTCAGAAATTGATTACTGGTAGTTGTTTTTCGATTTCCGCTTCGTCTTTGTGATAGTCACCACTCATTTGTCCTTGTTATTTCTTCGGAAAACATTATCTTGTTAAAGGGATTGGAACGGCCTTCGACTATAATTTAGTCTGAGGTAACGGCCATTAAATTTTATTGCGAACGGTAGCAATCCAATGTTTCTACAAATCTCATTAATGACTTCTAAGGCCAGACTGTTGTCGTCGGTTGTTAATTTGTATTTTTGCTGATGGGATAACTTGGTTAAATCCCAATCTGGCATAACGGCGCACAGTGCGTTGAGCATATGGTTGGGACAAAAATCGTTGAGCCTTAGCAGATAAACATATATGGTATAATATATATTAACAAGATAAAATGTAATCAGATTTAGTTACAAAAATTGCTTTTGGTTATATTCAGCGGTTAAAAGAGCTTTTAATAAGGGCGCATATTGATATATTTGAATTATGATTAAAAACCGTTTTATTTGACTCGTAATAACATGAAACTAGGTTAAAACTAAATGAATAACAAAATTTTAAACAGAGTCAATATTGAAACATGTTTTGGAAATACATTATTTAAAATTAACTAACTGGCATTTTCAGTATCGCTGTCAGAATTATCAGAACTTTCCGTTAAAATGTCAGAGTTATGCGGAATTACATTTGCATCTGAATTAACTAAATAACTATCAACATTTCTATTAACATATCTAGACTTTTTAGTTGTTCTGTTCCTAAGGCTAGCAAGTAAAGGATCCGATGTTAATATTAACATATTTAGGAGATCTGTATTTGTGTTTAATCGTGAAGATTTGCGAGTGTGATTTAACCTCTGTTTTCTAACCTCCTTATGCCTCGCCTCTAAAACATCTTCTGATAATTTTCCTGTAGGAATATCAAAAGACTTAATTATATCGCATCCGTGTATTAATAATTTATGTAAGCTACTGGGCATATAATAATACCAGCTAGATAAACACAAATACAGATCTCTAGTTTCATTAAGTAAATCACCAAATTTGTTAACATTAATTTCGCTACCACTAGCTAATACGGAGAGGACAGTATAAAGTTGTCAATTAAAATGACATTAATTCCTGTAATTTCTGAACTAATGTTGGAATTCTACATTACTTTATTGGAGTTCATCTCTCTAGGGGTGGCACCGCAGATGTAACATTTCATGGAAGCATTGCAACCAGATAAAATATTACACACACTACCATCTAACATTGTAAATATCGTGTTATATTTCACTTCTATTTCAAATGAATTAATTGTACACTGATATGGAGAAAGTTCTTTAATAAATGAATTAAGTTTTGTTTCTTCATGTTTAATTAACTCTGAATTTTCTTTGGAAAATATAAATTTTATTGGACGACAGTAAAATGTTGAAGAGGGACGTATATTTATCCACATCCTGCTTCCATCATCATTATTAATTAAACATAAAGGAACAAATGCTATCAAAAACATAAACTCATCGGTACTGCCATCCTTTGAAAATTTCTGTATATAAATGAGGAGCTCCAAATCAAAACGCAGTATTCAATAAAATTAAAATTTAGAGAAAACGAGCATTTTTTCCTGTAGCATTAAGATGATATTTTAAAACTGTTATTTGGTAAAGTTACATTCTTATAATGATAAAGATTAAGCCTACGGCAAGATTTGAAATATTAAAAAAAAATACTTTTGTTCCAAACGGTAAGAAAAAAGTGCATTTTGACCCAAATCTGATGAATATATTTGCAGATAAAAGTGTATTGGTAAAAGAAAACTTAACATACTCTTAGAACATCAAATTAGGTATAAACTTTAAGATTAAAAATAATAAAAAAAATTAATAAAAAAATAAAATACTTAAAAGCCGGTATTTTTTTTAAAACTTCTAAATTTTTAATCTGCCGTCTTCCTCCATACAATCGCATTCTTCGCCCTCCATTTTCCCGTCATCCCCTTTTGACTCCACACCATCTTGATATTTTACAAACAAGTCTTTGTACCAACGAAGATCGCCCATTGTTTCCCATTCTTCTCCATAGGAATTTTTCAGAAGCGATTCAACGTCCTTTAATTTCTTCTTTTTTACTGGTTTTTCAAGTTGAAGTTTTCTTAAATTTATTTTTCCAAAACTTTTTCCACCTTTGAGTAAGTTTTCCCCCTCAGTATTCATATCATTTGTATAAAATGGTTCGGATCTTGTTGTAATTAAAGTTTGTTTTAATTATACCCAAAAAGTAAGTGTGGCATAGGTAGAAACTGGTAAATTATTGGTAGGAATCCAATATGTTCTAACAAAGCTAAAAAAGCTTAGATGGGCCCAACATATATGCTATAAAATGTTAATGTCTATTCATGTTCATATCGTCTTTGACATTTTTTAGTCTTTCTAGATTTTTCTCAAAAATATATTGTAAATGTTTCCATTGTGCTACAGCTTCTGAAAGAGAAGCATTCTTTCTGAAAATTATCAAGTGCAACTGATATGGGTTTTAAAATTTTTAAATACTCTTCTGCAGTGCGTTTTAGACTAATGTTTCAGATTTTTTGGTAGATTATAGCATCAATCTCCTTTTTGTTTTCGTCACCAATTTTTCAATCTTATGACCCATTGAGTGACTTACATCTGCAAGCAATCAACAACACTACTCCATTTCACATCACTTGGAAGTACTAGTGTTTTGTCCCCTTCCTGATGAATGTAACTCTAGCCAGATGATTGTTTCGAAAATACTTGATTGTTTGGACTAAATTTTCCTTTATATCCTTGAATTCTAAATGTTTGCGCAGCTAGTTTAAAATGTGTGCAAACAACCATATGTTATAATTTTTGAGCCTGAACCGCCATTTTGTTCCACCATATTGCATTTTTTCCAAAATGTTACCAGGTCATCCTAATATGACTCCTAATTTTCTATCAAAATTTTATCTATGACGCGAACAGACAGACTGGCAGTCAGACAGGCCGACGGAATATGTTAAAATTACTTTTATTTTTATTTATTTATGAGGGTAAATTAGGCCTATTTTTCTTAATGAATTTAAATGGGCACCACATTATTTTAATAAAAAATATCTTCATATATCTATACTATAAACCAGTGGTCGCCAACCCGTAGATCCCGAGCTACCTGTAACTCGCGAAGACATTTCTGGTAGCTCAAAACATATCTTGTAAAAATCATAGAAGCGTCTATAAATTTTGAAAAAAAAATCAC
This sequence comes from Kuschelorhynchus macadamiae, assembly GCA_030620095.1. Classification (NCBI taxonomy): domain Eukaryota; kingdom Metazoa; phylum Arthropoda; class Insecta; order Coleoptera; family Curculionidae; genus Kuschelorhynchus; species Kuschelorhynchus macadamiae. Next base: position 1,644,444 of record JAUTXW010000329.1, read on the forward strand.
TATATAAAAACAAGCAGCGTCAACACTGCGGTGCATCGGCAACACTGCGGTGAGCGCTCTGGACAACAGCTGCTAGAATTGACCAGAACTCCAGCATCGCGTGAATGTTTGAGAACACGAAAAAGATCTAGATTGCTTTGAACGCGATAAATGCGCATGTCGGGGATACAACGCGTTCAGTTCAAACTGAAAAGCATTAGACGTGTTAGTACACAGAGTGAGCAATAAAAAAGATAATGGCAAGCAGTAGTAAGAAATACAATTTTCATTCGGAACGGGAAGAATAGTATTTTTTATAGAAGTTAAAGGTAAAAATGTATGTTTATTATGTAATGCTGTTTCGGTTGCTAAAAAAGGAAATATTGAGAGGCATCATAAAAGTGTACATCCGAATTTTGAAAAATATTTCCCATTACATGCTGCCAGCAGAAATGAAAAATTGAAACAATTAAAGAACCAGTTAATTGGAAAACCGTCAATATTTTTAAAAGCAGTTGGCAAAAAAAATTTTGCAACGGAAGCGTCATATCGTGTATCCCAAATAATTGCACAAAAAAAGAAACCGTATGAAGACGGGGAAATGATAATACAGGGGTTTTAGAAGCTGCAGATTCTTTATCTTCAGCTTTAAAAATAAAGACGAAAAAGTTTCAGCAATAAAATTTATACTTTCTGCTAATACAGGGATGGAGTAGAAGTAATGAGTAAGGGTATTTTTTCACAGTTAAAAACTGACTTAGATAACTGCGTTTACTTCTCTCTTCAACTGGCTGAATCAACAGATGTGGTTGACACCTCCCAGATGGCCGTCTTCATCAGGATGATTTTAGTGATTTTATGAATAAAAAAGATCTTTTGACGTTTATTCTACTGAAAGGATATACCTCTGGACATGAATTGTTTAAAACTGCAAGAAAGCGTCCATATTTTCTAAGAGACCTGGTTTAAAATGACCAAACTAGAAGACACAAAGTCTTGGTCTCAGTCAATGATATGAATTGTTTTCCCATTTAAACAATTTTATATCTTCTGAGAAATTTCCAATTTCAAAATTGGTAGGCTTGACAACTGACGGGGCTCTAGGTATGGTGGGTTGTGATAAGGCTCTGGTAGCATTTTGTCGTAAAGATGAACGCTTTCCATAATTTCTGTGTAACCATTGCATTATTCATCAGCAAGCATTATGTGGAAATTTTTTAAAACTAAACAACGTCATGAAATTGGTAGTAAAAATTGTAAACAAGATTAGAGCTCACGCATTTCAAAGAGGATTATTTAAAATCTTAGCCGATGAAATTGATTGTCAGTATGGGGATCTACTTCTTGACAGTGAAGTGCGATGGTTAAGTAGAGGACGAGTGCTAACACTTTTTAATAAAGCCCTATCTGCCATAGTTCAATTTTTCAAACAACGCGGCGAACCGATGCAGGAACTGGAAAATTAAATTTGGCTTAGAGATTTTGAGTTTCTTGTGGACATTACAGACAAGATTAATGAACTCAATTTGCAACTGCAGGGAAGAGATAAAGAACTGGCGGAAATGATTTCCAATTTAAATGCATTCATAAAAAACTTAAGTTTTGGGAACAAACCCTAATCAACCGCGATGTCAAGCATTTTCCTGTTCTTTCAGAGAAGATATCTCAATATCAAATAGAACACTAGGACAGTAAATCTCATGTAGAAATAATTTCTAACTTGAAGGATAACTTCAAAAATCGGTTTAAGGATTTTAACAAAATGGTATTGGTCGCTCAATTTATTGTTTCACCCTTCATGGAAATTGATATCCAACAGTTAGCAACTTGTGTTACGCGGAACTCTGGCGAAGACATCGCTGCAACTGAAATGGAAGTGATTGCATTTCGAAGTGATTTAGCATTGAAATCGTTAGTTTAAAGTACAAAATGTATCTAGCCTATAGTAAGTACAGACAAATAGTCAGTTCTATGTCGTGTTGCCTTAAAAGTGAAAGCACTATTGACTTGAAACCTATTTGTGCGAATCTTCTTTCTTCAATATGAAGTTTATTAAGAACAAATTCCGCAATCGCCTTGCAGATGAACATATGGATAATTCGTCGAATCAGCCCTCCAATCTGTTAAATCAAATGCCTCTGGTTGTGATGGGTTATCCCTAAGGATGTTAAACTATTGTATGCCACACATATTACCTCAGGTCTCAGGTTTGTCATTTAATTAATAGCTGCTTGGAAACGGGATATTTTACTACTACTTGGAAGGAAGCTATTATACAACCCATTCCTAAGACAAATGCCCCTACCACTTTGTCTGATTTACGCCCAACCAGCCTGTTACCCATACTCTCAAAAATAGTGCACAGATAACTGACTTTCTTACACAAAATAATATATTACTAGATCGAGAGCCTGGCTTCAGAAAGTCCCACAGCACGATTTTGGCACTTTTAAATGTCACAGACGATATTATGAGGGCAACGGATGCCAAGAAAAGCACTGCACTCGTGTTGTTGGACTTTTCGAAAGCCTTTGATACAGTTGATCATGATGTACTCTGTGCAAAGTTAAAGCATATTGGATTTAATGAGATTCCCCTAATTTTTTTTAAATGTTACTTATCTAGCAGAAAACATGAGTAAAATTTAATAATGAGTCGTCTGAGGCCTTATCTGTTATGACTGGTGTGCCACAGGGGTCTGTTTTGGGGCCCTTGTTATTTTTAATTTACACCTTTGATCTTTTTAGTAGGTTAACTGCGTGCTCTGTTCAAGGTTACGCAGACGACACTCAGATTTATTTGAGTTTTCTTCCTGAAAAAGCCAATGAGGCGATTGGTCTCATAAATCATGACCTAAGTTTAATAAGTCAGTTTTCACAATAACACAATTTGACTCTTAATGCGAAGAAGTCATACTTTTTGCTCTTTGGTAACATCAAAAATCGGGAACACTTGTTGCAAAACAATTTCAGTCTCATAGTGAATAATGAGAAGATACCATATACTGAATCTGCTCGAAATTTAGACCTAATCATTGACTCGAATCTAAATTTTTCTGGTCTGCTAAGACGATCATACTGTATGCTTAGAATGTTATATGCGAACAGGCATGTACTTAGTTTTAAACTTAGGACAATGTTGTGCGAGTACACCATATTTCTAATATTTTATTATGGAAGCATGGTTTACGGTCCTTGTCTGGACATGGTTACCACGAATCGGATTCAGAGAGTACAACGCATATGTGGCAGGTTTGTGTTTGGATTAACGAGATATGATCCAATTTCCGCAAACTTAAAAATTTTGGAGTGGCTACCCATGGCTAAAATATGGGAAACTCATTTATTAACCTTTACTCACCGATTATTGCTTACAAATGATCCATTCTATTTACGTCAAAAACTTTGCTACAGATCAAACTTACACGCTGTTCCTGTTAGGTCTAGAGATATGCTTTCTATCCCTAAATTTAGAACAGCAATATTTCAGCGTTGTTTTTCTTATGTTTCCATTAAATTATATAATTGTGTAAAATCCTGTCTTAAACACTCTTCTGTTCTGTCTTTCAAGCGAGGTATTAAAAAGGATTATTTGTCTAAATATTTTAGTACTTAATTGATTATAATATTTACTGCGCTCTAGTATATGATTAATTATTTTTTTATATTTTCTCTCTCCTCCCCTTTGTTTTCTGACATCAAATAATGTATTACCTCTTCTTGTTTTCTTTAATAAACGTCCTAATAATGACAAATTTATCCTGGGGTATTATTGCAAATTTCATAATTAGAAAAGAAAAGTACGGTCATTATTGTAGTGGAGGGGTTTAATAATTTATTTACGATAAATGTATTGAAGGCTTGGGATCTGTGAGTAGATTATTCTTGTCTCAGTTAGTCATCTTAATGTTTGTTATGTAATTTCATTAAAAGTTAGGTTATATGTAAGAATAGCTAGTCAGCTAAATATCGCCTAATTGTGTATGTATTTGATAATTAATTAATAAAAGACGATTATTATTATTATTATTATTATTATTATTATTATTATTATTGTTTTCGAATGGCTGTATCAAATTACACTGCAAACATCAAAAAAATTATCGGTGAATCCGAGTGTAAACCTTCTCATTGAACACACGCATTTTTTATCACATGCTTTTGTTTAAAATTTTAATCATGTTTTGTTTACTTTTATTAAGTCGTATGTGACATTATGACTATATGAAAATTTTATTTATTTTTTAAACCCCTACGGTTGGTAGATATGTATTAGTATTAGTTAAGTACTTATTAAGTACATAAAAACATGTATGCCAAATACAACTGTGCATTATTTCGTTTAGGCTGGGTTAAACGCTGGTTAGAAGTAAGTAGTTCACGGTTTATTTCTAAATTATCAAAGCAGCTCAACACCTGGAAAAGGTTGGCGATCACTGCTATAAACTATATAAATGCTATCGATTTAAAGGTTAATTTTCTTACCAGCAGTGTACTTGGGTTATTTGATAGGCATACTCTGATGAGAGTATTTAAACCTAAAAATGGGCTTACGAATTCTCCGTGGATAACACCCGGTATTAGAAATATGCTTAAACTGCGTGATAAAGCGCTGCGTAAGTTTAAGATCACTAAAATGCAGTCTTATTGGGATTATTATAAATCTTTACGAAACCTAACATCGTCTACAATTATCAGAGAAAAAGCTGTTTATCTTAATCACTATATGATCAACAATGCATATTATCTTAAAGAATAATGGAGAGTGTTAAAAAAAATAAATATCATGCCTATGAAATGTAAAGAATTTCAGAACATCTAATCAATGTAAATGACTTAAATAAACATTTCATACTTTCTGCTAAAACCTCCACACAATTCAAACAGATGGTGCCATGGTGCCAAAGAATGACATCACAGTGCACGATATAGATGATGATAATGTGAGGTTGAGACTGCAGAATGAAAAATTAAATCATGAAAATAAACTTTTAAATCGGTTAATTAATGAGATGGCTGATAAAAATTTGGTTCTTAAGGAAAATAATCGACTACCTGAACGTATCTCGAAACTAGAATCTGAAAAATGCAATGCTACTCATCTAGTATTTCCAGAAACAACTACTTCTAAAACGACGTTTCCAGTGAATAATATAAAAAGTTACGCTGCTGCTGCTAGGGAGCATGTTGTAATTGTTAGACCAGTTGTAGAAAGTAATAGTAACAGCACTGATAGGGAAATCAGGCGTATGATCGACCCTATTGGCACCGGTGTGGCAATCACTGGAATGGTACCAGCAAGAAAGGAGAAGTGACCTATGTGAAAGGTACGGGTTGGCTCAACTGGAAAAGCGTAGAAAGATAAATGATATGTTGTATTTGTATAAAATAGTTTATGGACTGGTGGATGACCCTACCTTCGCAACAAAAATATTTTATAATGTACCTTTATATAATACTAGGGCTAAACAACCATCACGCTACGGCAACAATTTTCTGTGATTTTTCCAAAGCTTTCGATTGTGTCAATCATAATATATTAACTAACAAACTGCAGTACTATGGATTTAGAGGGGCTCCTCTCAATTGGTTTAAGTCATATCTTAGCAACAGAAATCAAGTTGTGAAAGTTGACAACAGGATGTCTTCTTGTAGGCCAATGGAATATGGAGTGCCTCAAGGCTCGGTACTAGGCCCTATCTTGTTTCTTCTGTTCATAAACGACATGGCTAATTTAAACATTAGTGGAAAAATATGTCTCTTTGCGGACGATACCAGCTTTACGTGGAGCCACCCAGATGTCACGGACCTACATAGGATTGTATCTAATGACCTAATCACCATTAAATCCTGGTGCGATTCTAATCTCCTATGTTTGAACATCTCTAAAACGAAAGTCTTGTCTTATAAAAACACGCTGCAACCCTTTGACCTTAATGGCACCACTATTGATGTCGTAAACTCTGTAAAATTTCTAGGGCTTCTTGTAGATGATTCTTTAAAATCGGATCCACATATCGATGCTTTATCAAGGAAGTTAGGTTCTGCTTGCTTTGCGTTAAGATCTGTTTCCGAGGAGCTTAGCTTTTCTACCTCTAGAACTGTTTATTTTGCTCTTGTTGAGTCGCACCTCAGATATGCTATTCCATTCTGGGGTACATGTTGTGCGACTCAATTTGATCGAATTTTTATACTACAAAAAAGAGCTGTTCGTTACCTACTGAGACTTAACAGTAGAACTCACTGCCGAGATTTCTTTAAAAGATATAAAATACTAACCCTTCCTTGCTTATTCATTTTGGAATCGGTTTGCTTAATTCGTAAGCACGCACCTGCTCTATTAGAGAGACCTTCTCACAACTACCCTCTCAGAAATACTGAGCACGATCTCTATCTTCCAACCCCACACTCAGAGTTAATTAAAAGATCAGTAATCTACAATGCAAAAAAAATGCATAATCACCTGCCATTTAACATCAAATCCATAATATCTCTGACTTCATTTCGCAAGGCTTTGAAATCATTCTTACTGGAAAGAGCCTTCTACACCGTGCACGAGTTTTACAACATATAATTTTATCCTTATGAACCCCTAGTGTGATAGTTGCCATTACCAACCATTTTTACCGAACTTTGTATATGTATTTTTTTAATTGTTTCGTACTTTTTTATTTTTTACTTTGCTTTTTTATTTTTTTACATTATATTTATGAAAATGTTTATAACATAGTACGACTGACAAAGTACATTTCTAATGTACTTCTTTTAGGATTCTATAATATTAATATTCTAAATTCCTAATTTAAATATTATTTTTCTATAATATTTATGATGTGTTTTTGTCTTGTTTTGTTTGCTAATTTTATGTTTGTAAACTATTTTTTTACAACAGCTTTGTCCACAAAATTGTAAAATTTTTTTTTGACAATAAAGCATTTATTTATTTTTATTTATTTTATTGACATTTTTCCTACCAACTGTGGGTCATACTAATTATCAGTTGAACTCACCTTTACATCGAATGTGTATGTTATATAATGTAATTCAAAATAATTGTGATATATTTTATATTAAATATCATAATCTAAAAGTTTTGTTAAATCAAATACTATAATATATGATTAAGTATTTATTCCTTTACATTGTGATATACATTTAACTAAATAGGTAAGAATACTTTGTAATTGGGTAATGGCAATCTGTGCTTATTACCTCTTAAGTACCTATAAAATAAATAAAATTAAATAAAAAATAAATAAAGAATATTATTGACTTGCACCTCCAGCGTAAAGGAGAACATAACATAATATTCTTAAAAATATTAAGACCAAATCTTTCGGTTTTGATTATTTAAATATCACTTTGATTATTTTGTGTTGTCGATTTCTAATGCCTTATATATAACTCTTTTTTTCCATTAGTGCTAATGTTTTGCCTCTATCTAAAATTCCACGTCCTATTAAATTGAACCACCTGCGATCTATACCTATACTCTCCAAGATTTTTGAAAAAATAATGGAAAATCAGACTATACCTTACCAGGTTCAAAATACTACCGTATAAACAGTCGGGTTTTTTAAAAGACCACTCTTGCGCTACTGTACTATCTTGCCTAACTGATGATATTTTTAATTCAATCGCTAACCAAAAAAATGTGCGTTCTGATAAGGCTTTTAATTTGCTTAATCGCAAGATAATTCTTGCTATTTCACAATTCGTCAGTAAATCTTGTTAAGTTACTTTTAACAAGCAGAATTCATAAGGTCAAATTTAACGGTCTATTATCTACACCCTTATCATTTACGCAAGGATTACCTCAAGGTAGTATATTGGGGCCTCTTCTATATACAAATACACCTCTAACTTTCTCAAAACTTAAATATTGCAACTATCATGTATATGCCGATGATACTCCAATATTATTACGGCAAATAAACAAGGATTTGGATATTCTGTTAAAAACTTCACAAGATTATCTTCTCAGGCTAGACCCTTATAAATCCATTCGAATTCTTTTTGTGAACGATGCTTCTGGAAATATCACTCTATGTAATTTAAATATAATTTTGGTCGGCAAAAATATTAAGTTTGCAGATAGTTGTAAGCCACTAGGTTTAATATTGGATTATAAACTTCGTTTTAGAGAACATATAACTACATTATTAAGAAGAGTGTATTCCGCTTTAAAACTTATTTATTAGTTTCCTAACCGGCAAAGCTTCAACCAAGACACTAACAAGTACTTGTGTGAGATCGTAGTGTTCTCCCATTTTAATTTTTCCGACGTTGTTTATGGTTCTTGTCTGGAGGCTTTAGACACCAGACGCATCCAGAATACTCAGAATAGCTGCCTTCGTTTAATATACGGTACCCGATGACCTAATCCAATATCTCATAAATTACAAGACGCAGGCGGGCTTAATATGTCAATCCAGCGTAATGTTTATTCTTTAAAATCCTTAATTTGGAGAAACCTCCGTATTTGCTTGATAAGGTTTCATTTAGAACCGATGTTCACAATCTTAACGATGACATAGCAAATTAACTATTCCTTGTCATAATCCCATAGGAGAGAAATATTTCTACGGTCTTATAATATTGCCACCTGCTATGAAATCAGGAACGCTGACTTTACTTTATCATTATGCGTCTTCAAGAAAGGATATAAAAAAAACTTTGCTGGCACAGCAATTAATTCTGTAAAACTACCACGCTCTCACCTATACACACTTGCGCACTTAGAAAATGAATTTTTTGTTTAATGTCAATATTTTTACTCGATTTTTTTAGTTAGTGTTTTCTATCGATGTTTTGTATTATGCAATGTCTTTTTTTTATTGCTGATTTAATATATAGAACTGCCTACAGATTGTTATAATTAGTTAACTAGGCATTTTTGTATTTTTTTTATTTTGTTTTGTTAATTGGTCTAAAATTAAGTTTTGCACCCGGCACTTAAGGAAGAATCGGTACTTGTTACCTATTAAGTCCTTTATTTGCCGTTAATTGTAAGAATTACTGTCATGTATTGTATTGTAACCTTTTGTTTTGTTCTCTTTTGGTTAAATAAAGAACGTATTATTATTATTATTATTATCCTTCTCAGCTCCTGCATATTCATGCATAACGTACCCTATATACGTATGTGATATGGCAAGGGAAGAAATTACCTTGAACGAAGTGAAAAGAATTAATATCAGTACATAATGCACGTGCATGCATTCGTCGTTTTGTTTGTTTTAAATTAATGTATATCTGAGTGAATATCTAATCTGTGGTTAAAAAAATATAATTGTTTTTTTTTCACAGAATATTAGACATAAAATTAGAGATATGTTTAAAGAATGACATTTGTTGTGTCGAAATATATCAAAGCAAATTACTATTACGTAAGTATATAGGGCAGAATTATATAATTTAATTATTGTTATATATATCGAAGAATTATTAGATATGCACTGCATATTTTGGGGCTGCCAAGTTGCCAAGGATATGAGTATATTTTTAAAAATGCCCGAATTGTGACGCCTGAGTCCAATACTAAACGTCAAGTACTAGTTAAGGCAATATTAAAGCAATTAATAAGTAACATGCTTATCTTCTATGAATAATTTTACCTGATTAATAATTTAAAAGAAGTACGCATTTTTATTGCTTTGTTGCGATTAATAAAGAGATATCACAAATATTTGAAATATTTAAATCGTGCAATGGTTTATTTTTGTTTTTGCTGCTCGTGTAATGATAATGACGCCATGCGGCGCTTAACTAAGTAATTCGCCTATTGCGATCAGACCATCACTTTTTTCGTCCGTTGCATGCCAACAGTAATAATATTTATTGAAGCGTCGTTGTTGGTTACAATAGTGGGATCATAATTATTTTATTGTTGCTAGGAAATGATCGCCATGTTTTAATCTTGGGATATTACCTGTGACTAAAGATAAGCAAGTATGTATGATTAAATAATTATTTTCCAATAAATTAGTATCTATTTTCATTTCTGAATCGGAAGTTTAAAGAAATAATGCCGACATAAGCAGATTTTTTGACCGATGCAGACGTATTAGTTTTTTTAATATCTGTAGATTGCCACAAGTACAATTTACTTGTGGATAGAGATGTAAAATGACGGTCTTTTTGAAAATGAACTATGACGTGAAATTAAGTATAATCTAAAATATTTATTTAAAGAAATGCATTTTTAATCAAAATGTTTACATCCTAAACTAACCTATCTTACATAACATACCACAGATGAATGGGTCCAGTGGTTTTAGTTTTTAAGGTATATTGGAAGCAGATTTTTAAATAAAGAAAAATACAATAAAAATAAACAAATAACAAGGCTTCATTCATTTCTTAATCATATTATTATAATTTATTAAGGCCACAGCAGGCAAAAAAACAGTTTTGTTAGCGGTTTGTCACCTAGATCGACTCAGCCTGGTGGTGAACTCCAAGGTAATAAATATTAGGTTGAAGCGTAGTGCTGGCCACACTTTTTTGAATACCGTAATGTCCTAAGGCGCGAACGCATTATATAAAGGGAGTATTGTTATTTATATATTATTACCAAATAAATGAAAACATAAGTTTTGCTTTGTTTACTTTTTTATATATAATTACCTATGTATTTAATTATAGTGTGTTTCAGAAATATATAGAGTAATAAAATAGGAAAGTCCGTCCAGTTTGGCTGAATTTCGGAGTAAACTTTGTTTATAGAAATAATAATAAAGATCCTTTTAAATCCTTGTCCTTTTGCCCTATCCTTTTGCGTTCCTAATGAGGCTTTATTACTCTATAGATTACATTTATTACTCAATGCATACATAATAGGCTAGTACTTAATGGAGGCAGGTAATAAAACACACATTATAAATACTTCTAAACGTGTTAGTATTTGCTGTTACGCCAGACTGTTAACAGTATTATAAGAATATTAATAAAGTCCAACTAAAAGATGTTCTAATAATTATCCACTATCAGTGAGGGAAAAAGTTATTATTTTAAATGTACACGATTGCATAAAACACAATTACCCTAGTTTTACTGTACAAGAAATTGTTCAACGATGTTCCTGAATGACTGGAATTGGAAGCTTCACTATTTTTAAATTATTGCGGGAGATAAAGGTAGCAGGTCAAGTGGTACCTCCCAAGAACATTTCAGGAAGACCAGCAAAAGTCCTTGATGAAGACACCAAATGTGCAATTCGAAGAAAAGTTCACCCTTATTATTTTAAAAAAGAAATACCCACTCTAGAAAAAATTTTTATGGAGCTTGGCCAAGATGACAGTATTCCTTAGATAACTTGAAAACTCTTATGGACAACTTTTAAAAAATGTGGATTTTGCCTGAAAAAAGCATAACCGAAAAGCACTTTTACTGGAAAGCGATGAATATACATTTTTTGCTGGCGACAGAAATATAACCAGTGCCCGCCAAGCTTTCATCGAAGGGCTGTCAACGGGTATTAAAGGGCCTTCGAGAAAAGAGAAGAAGAAGGATTTTTAAAAGAAGGTTTGCTAACTTCTCACAAGTGCCGGACGGGAGATTATCATGAGGACATGAATTCGTATGTTTTCGAAGACTATTTTGGTAAAATGATAAAATATCTTCCGGGAGATTCGGTAGTGGTTATGGATAAGGCAAGCTGTCATTCACGGCGCATAGAGAAGACGCCAACTTCATTTTGGAGAAAACAAGAAATTTGAACCCAATTTGAAGAACTACTAACCATAGCAAATTTGCACAAAAATCGTTATATGAAATATGCCTTGCAAGATATAGCAGAAAAATATAATTTAACTGTTCTGCGCTTACCGCCATATGATTGCGAACTAAATCCTATAGAACTTATATGAGCGCAAATGAAAGGATTTGTAGGAAGACAAAACACGACATTTAAAATGAAAGATGTTAAGCTACTGTTTGACCAAGTCATTAAGGAAGTGACACCAGAGAGCTGGCGAAAAGCAGTCCAGCATGTGATTAAACAGGAGGAGAAAATGTGAGATTTTGACAACCTGATCGATCAGACGTTGGACCTTTTAATTATAATGCCAAAGAAGATGACAGTTCCTCAGATGACGAAGCATATATCCTATTATTATTTAAAAAATTTCCTTAAATTTAAATTATTATTTGTATCGTAATGAAATACGCACTGATTGCGGCGCCCTGCTATTCCACATTACCTCTGTATATTTTTTAGGTAAACAAGCGATAAAAGTGCCAACATTTCGAAATATTGGATACATTCCAGGTATAGCTATCATACATTAGCATTGATCATATTTTTGTTAATACACTAAAACACTAGATTACTTTAAATTTTATATTACATTCAACAATGATACATAGCATTCAGAGCTGTCATAGTTAGAAGTGGCATTTAGTACTTCAGGAGTATATTATGTGTCTCGCTATGTTTGCTAGTTTAGTTCATGGCTACTGTAATGTATCCAGAGAGGCTGTACAGACTTTTTGGTTAAAAACGCACCCCCACCACCTTAATGTTGATGTTGATTTTTAAGAAACTAAACATTCTCTATATCTACAAACTACATAACAAATAATTTGTATAATTTGAAAAACTAACTTTAATCTTGTACAAAGAGCCTAACAGCGACGCCTAGGTCCTGGATATGTCTATAGAATACATAAAATCTCAGTCGTAAGCCTTACAGTTAATAAAAAAAAGTTCATATAACATTCATTGCTTTGTATATTGTTTTATTTCATTTTTGTGACAAAATGGCGAATTCCATTAATTAATCATTCGAGTCTTACGTAATAGCAGATTGTTTATTCAATATTACGCTTTTCTCCGCTTTAATAAACATCCCAGACAGGTTCGCGTTTTCTAATTTATTTTGATCTGATGTGTTAAGACAGCTGGAGCAGATTTAAAAATAGATTGACCATCAGAAATATTTTCTCCTGGCTTTTGTTTTAGTCTGTCTGCCTATGCATGCGCGCTGTGTCCGTGACTTAACAATTTTCAAGTTTACGATGTAACGTAAGTATTTTATGAATGAGCTTCTCTTTGCAATACCCAGCGATGTTACAAATAATATATATATCTATATATATATATATATATATATATATATATATATATATATATATATAAAGGTCAAACACTATATTAGATTTCAAACAAGCAAAAAATAATTTGGTTTTTTATGTGACATATTTATTCATATAAAAAGATATAATTGAATCGCTGATTTCAGAAACACCCAAGGCCACTTTTTTCATATTTGAGTTATCGATGGGATAATATTCTAAAAACGAAATTCTATCTATTAAGTGTAAAAAGTACTTCACTACTCAGAAACAACCTAAGTCCAGGACCTAGGTGGTTCCTGCGCCATTAAGGTTTCATCAGTAGGTTCAGTACCCATGGAATGCAAACGAACACTTTAATATTTTCTTTAATTTTCTCCTGGGTCGTAGCTAGTCTCAACACAAGATTTTCATAGGTTCCATGCGGCACATTTTAAGAAAACAATAAATATTTTAATTTTTGCTTGAACAATGATAGCGGCACAGATTTTCATATTATTTACGTACGAGTCAAATTATGGCTTTAATGATGGTTTTATGACGAACCTGGTGCTAACCTAACGTTTTTCAAGCAATAATCTTAAAGTTAACAACGAGAAAACATAGATCATCAAGTTTAGTTTCACGCTTATTAAAGTGGTCTACGTTAAGCTATTGGGTGTCCTTTTGGACGATGGTTTAAGGTGGTATCCACACATAAAAAGTCTTTGTTTGACACTAATAGTCAAATTAATTTACTTAAACAGTTAAAAAAATCATTTGATATAGAAATATTGCTAACGGTGTAGAGAATTAGTAAACATATCCGCTTCAATTTTGTTCATTATAAAAATGTTTTCTCGATTAAAAAAAGAACACAAATTATTTCATTTTTGTGACTTAATCCCGCTATTCACAATTCAGTTCGATTCCTGCAATCAATTGGTCAATTCATATGATAATTCATCTACACTATTAATTAATTCGTTCGCATGGATTTTATGCGTTCCAATGTTTGAAAATACACAAAAAACAAAAGATTTGATTATGACGAATGGTTCGCCGAGGTCAAAGCCTACTTTGATGATTCGCCCAAAAGCCGGAATTGTCACGCAACGAATCGAACGGTGAACCGGACTTCCGCACTATGTGGACCAAGCAATAGTAAGTAGCGGACTTGGGTGTTTATTTATCCGTTAACCGTCACAATGTCAAAGACTATACTGAAAATATAGTAGTGTGAATTCGTTGGAATATACAATATATTCCGAACAGGTGTGGACCAACATTAATTTATGCTTGCTTAACCCACTTACCTTTTGATCTGATAAATAAGCTAGTTCAGAACACATATAGTACTTCTCAAGTCCCAATATGCGATACAATAATTTTGCTATTTACGATTAAATTAGTTCCAAAAATAGAATATTAGTCTCATTTGCGATATCATAAAGGGGCCAGTAATCGCATGTTCACATAGTCTTTTATTGAGAATACACATAGGATGACAAATAGAATTATTCGGTAATAGCGTAAAACCAATCTATAAATGAATTTAACCAGCAGGTCGGATGCCGTGCATCGCGGATTGACAATATGGGCGTTGAGCTACGCGGCGGTGGATGCCAATTATACTGAATACAATACAACAGGTACAATAAGTTGGAGTTCATTCAAGGAGTCTTATATTTTCAATTTGTTGGATCATATATTCGGATTATAATGGGTCTTGGTAATTGGTATAATGGTATAATACATTGTAAAGTAAGTGAGGTTATAAACAAGAGCAAGAGGCAATCTCATTCTGGGGAATGAGACCTAAATTGATCGTGGGAATATACACCTTTAGATGTCGTTTGATGGTCTAGGGACTAAAAAATTACGCCATCTGCATCTCATTCAAATAAGAAGTGTTCCGCTTGCATAATATATAATAATAATAATAATAATAAATCGTCTGTATTAATTATAATTACATCAGGCGGTATATAATCTGAATGTAAAAGGAATAAAAAAAACTAAATTAAGAGTAATGTTAATTCAACTGCTTATTCTTATTCAGACAGAAATACACTCTCTATCAGCGGCCGTTAATATAGTTTTTCAACGAAAGTTTGCCTAGTTTCAAGTTTAAAAACGATACTAATTAAGGTATTTATACATATATTTTATTCTAGTTTATTTTTGAATATATAGAGTTCTTTTTTTATATTTTGACATGCATTTTCGTGTTTAAATTTTTGGGATAGACAAAAAAAGTATGTATTTAAAACTTGAAGATTTTGACGTGGAATGTCTTTCAGTTAAATGACAAAAAACAAAAGAGCATCGAAAAGCTGTCAAAATTACACATGGGTTTTTTATAGGGCATCCTATAATTTTTATGACAGTTAAAAAAGATCTTTTTTTCCTGATTTCAAAAATATATAATATGAAGACATTTGTTTTAAACGTTTTTGAAATACTATTTATTAAAAATTGGTAAAAAGTATTATAATAAAGACGAAACTAGCCATCATATTA